>APFE031071826.1:214111-236566 GCA_000404065.3 Pinus taeda
TGTACTGGTGCAGTCCTTTACCAGTACGCAGGCTGCAACCCGCAGAGAGCTACAACTCTCTCTCGTTTTCCAGTCTCTCCTGGAAGGGAGCTACAACCCCCTACTTCTTTTCAAGGACCACTTTTCATAAATTTTCAAACTGGATCCATATACATCAAATGATTATCAAGTACATGTAAATTATACAGTCAGCTGTAATAACCAGATCGACAATAACAGAATAGAACCCAGAACACCTTATCAATAGAAAAATTCAACCAACAGAAGATCTTAACACAGCTACGCAGGTTTTCCTTTTACTGGCCTGCGTCGCTATGCACTTCACCCTCTGCCTCTCTACGTATACCCGCAGAGTTCCTTCTGTTGTACTGCGGGTCCACGCAATGCTCCTTTCACTGATCTGCGTACAGTACGCACCCAAATGTACTATCGCGCCACGTACTGCAAGGTAGGCACACACCCAGAGGAACTAACGCGCTGCGTACTGTCACCGAAAGTACGCACCCAAAAACACTGTCACGCCGCGTACTTAAACAGCAAGCACGCACCTCAAGCACTGACGCGCTGTGTACCTACGCACTTCACCTTTTTCGCCTCTGCATACCCACGCGCTGCACCTTTGCCTCTTCTGCATACCCACGCACTGACCGTTTGTTGCCTCTGCGTACCCACGCACTGCCACTGTTGATCACCTGCACACCTCTGATTAGGGCCAAAATACAGTCAAATACTCAGATATGATCTTGCGCTCGAGAAATCACCCTTCACAAATTCGCTTTCAACTTCTCTTCTATAGATCAAGCTTTTTAAACCGAGAACCCAATAGATCAGATCTTAAGATATTCAATACTCAAAAGATGCCCCAAGCCAAATGATCTCCTTAGCTTTATATTGGCATGAGCTTCCTTAAAACATGGACTAATACCACGGGCCGACACCATAATAACACAAAACCGTCGGCTAAATACCATGAGAAACCCCACTGTGGGCGCTTTACTGTCTTGAAGTGTGTGCACTGGGGTACGCATCCCATGAATGGGTAACCCACATATTTGGACGCGGTCCCTGCACGGTATACCTGTGGGTACGCACCTCCTGAACTGTTCGCCTACGTACGTCTTTTATTTTCATCAAAAAGAGAGCCATGCCATTGGTGTTGCCATCAAGTACAACATCTGAAACATATAATCATACCAGAACCATAATGCTAACAAAAATTATTTAATTGACAAAAATAACAATTGAAAAGAAATATTGATTCACCCCCCCCGCTCTCAGTATTTCCAACATTTACTACACATCTCGTTTTTACCTTAGTATGAATTCTTTATGATAATGATAATTAGATTACATGATGTCTATAATAACTCTCATTGTAAAATATGTGTTCATTTATCATCACTATGAAGTGATTTGATCACTTGGTCTGTCCCCATGACTATGTCATTGTGGAAATTGATTTACAAATAAACTAAGACAAAGATTTGAACAAGTTTAGAGACACAAGTAGCTTTGGCCAAGCATTGTAAATTTCCTTCCTCTGTTATTTGTTAACCATCTCTTGTTTTTTCTCACAAACATGTAATATAGTCTCTAGATAAAGTTTATTTCAAATATTAATCTCATTTTAAAAGAGTTCATGAATGTACGAAAAAGGTGTCATGCGAGATGGAAGTATGTTGTATTGAAAAAATCTAATATTTGCAAAAATCTGTTGTATTGCATTTGTAACTACTACTGAACTCTATTACCCTAAAAAAAATGCATAGCTTATGCAAGAATAGAATAAAAAAAAGTGTACCCAAGCATGAACTGTGTCATAATCACTCCAGTATGAATGTGAAATATGAACATGCCACTGTCGAATAGGAAGAAGTTTCCAAATGTGATCAATAATTGTCTTATCCCAAAAAATGAAATTTCTTGTTACTTCTTGTAATTGCTTGCACCACATGTATTGTGATAATTGTTTACTCCATTTGTTATTTGAATTTAGGTAAATATTAAAATATCTACTAAGTATAAAAATGTAATCACCAGGTGTGAATTGTGCCCTTGCTATTGCTATTGCTTTAATGATAAATGAAAATGATACAAGCGGTGTAACATATACATTTATTATGCGTATTTGGCATTAGAATTATACTTCTAAAAAAACAAGTTCAATTTCATTGTTACAAGGATTTTTCGTTTATACAATTTTGATGCTTTCTTGTATGCAAGTAAGTACTCCATTAAGACAATTTGATACGTTGAAATTTAATTTGTGAGATTTAGCATTTGATGCAGAAAATTTAGATATGTATCATGTATACAAAGAATCAGAGCACTTTTTAGACCTTCAGCACAGACAATGTCATTCACATGAGAATTTAGAATTTTTGCATTCAAACTTGTAATCATTAAAGTATTTTCACTTTTTTTCAGCTTCTCCATGTATCCTAATTACCATAATGCTTCAAGTCATAAGCTTTTCATTTCTTCTAATAATGTTTTATTCACACAAAAGTTATTTTTTGTTAATTTGTAAAGAGGATACAATGATTCCATGGTTCTAACACATAACAATGATGTCTAAATAAGTCCATGTGTCGATATGCCATTGGGATAAAATGCAAATCCATTCAACGTTAAACCATGTGATCGATGAATTTCTCTAGAATAGAGCTAGCCATATCACAAATTGTTTTTGCACTATAGTTCTAGAGCTCTTCCTATGACATGTCAATGGTTTTGGAAAACATAATAATGGAGTCAAATTTGGTGAAATGTTTTTTTCATATAGTTCATGATACTTGTTTCTTTGCAGTTTACCAATTTCTGTATTTACAAAATATATCCATAACATGTTAACATTTTTGCTATTTTTCATATATTTTTTGCATATTCCATATGTGTCATTAACAAGGCCATCCTTTGTATTATAGTTTCCTGTATATACCTCAACGATAACATTGAATTTGATAAGATTATTGATAGAAATATCATTTCTTTCTCATATGCTACGTAACCTATTTCCTTACAGTGACATTCCTTAATTGCATCAAGAACTATTAACTCTTCCTTTACATTTGACAATATTTTTTCGTTATGATTTTTTACATCCTTGTTCTATAAAATAGATATGGCAATAATGGATCTAGTGGAGTAGGTCTATAGCACTTATCATTATATATTCTTTATCTTAATTAGATTGTTGATTCACTCACATTATATTAACAATTTCAATGAATTTGTTGTCTATTTGATGCATTGTGGTATGCAATTCATAGAATTTTAGTTTTTCCTTGCAGAAATATTATACTATTTTTTCCTTTTCTATAATTTGTCGCTAAAAAATTAGAGAATCTTTGATCAGTTGTGCTTGGAACAAGTCACCTGAAAATGTTACATCAATATTTCTCAAATAATCCAATGAATTTTCCTTTATTTCCTTTAAACATTTGTAAACTTCATATAATAATGTTGAACCTATGAAAGATGACCCATCAATAAGCCTAGCATGAATTCATTTGCAATGTTTTGTCAATGTGTCTAATTTTTCACCTTTAAGTGAAAGATATTATAATTTGTTAAGTAGTAAATGGAATGCATAATGAAACATTATACCACCAACATTGAATGTTGCCTTCCCTGTATATGTTGCTAGGATTCCTTTTAACTTATTTGGGCCATATTCCAATATGTTATTGTGCAAGAAATTAGATACTGGAATAGTCCTATAATAGTAAATGTTTTTCCAATGCCCACAATACCTATTACAAGTACATACCATGTTTCATCAGGGTATTTATTTTGTCTATCATTATTTAATTTACTATTTTTGCATGTTATAGGTTGAGAATTCTCATGATTTCATCAAATTTTGTTTCTTCCAGTATATGTGGCTATTTTGGTAGATCGTAAGGTCTCTCAACTATTGATTTTTCATTTCTAGCCTTTTGCAAATATTGAAAAATTAATTTGATATTGTATTCTTGATAATGTTTCTTGTTCTATATTTCTTCACGTGTACGTATATCTCTTTAAAACAATTCTCTCTCTTTGCTTTCAAGCTCAGTTGTTATGCTATCAATATCAGTCCATGTTGTCATTGTTTCATTCATGAACTTTCATGCATTGAACTTTATCATTTCTTTAAAGAATAAATATGCATTTTCCCAAGTCAAATATTCTTCCTTAAATTTTTTCTCATCAATACATAGGGGACATACAACATTAATTGTTAAATGTAATAGTTGTTGGATGTGGAGCCTTATTATCTTCCTAATTCAGAGGTCTTGTTTCAGCTGCATTTGGATCTCAATCCCTGACGAGGGTTTGGGGGGCTTTCCCCCCACTATTTCTACCTGGGGGGTCTAGGGGGGTTTGGGGGGGGGGACTAACATGTTTTGATCCCCCCATGGTGGGTTGTTTCAGGGGTAGTGCCCCCACAACTAAAAATAGATGAAAAATTGCATTGTAAAATATTGTAATTTAGTAGTCAATCTGGGTCATTCATTAGGTGGATGATCTAACGGTATAATTTATGTTTAATTTAAGGTTTTTTTCTTAAGAAGGCAACCCCTCAGTTTATATGAGGGAATTATATTGCGAATGAGAATTATTATTCTCATCGAGAAAGGGAAAGGAGATTGTGTGATAACGAAAAGGTAATTAAAATGGATTTGTTGTAGGTTGTATCTCTTCATTTTGTTGGATAATATAAAAGGAAGGACTGGTTTTTTCTTTGGGACGTAACCAAAATTGGGTGAACCAAGTATATTTTTGTCTCTCTTGTTCTATGCAGTTTTTTATTTATGTTTCCACAATTTTTTTTGTATTTCATTGCTCCATTAAATAATTTATAACAATAATTACAATGATCAATGTGTTTATTATATTTTATGTATCTTATAGTGTATGGTCTCTCAACACCTCCTCTTTTCCTACCTTGTAGCATATAGTATGATGCATGTTTCGCTAAGAATACATGTTAAATGTTTTTTAGTCATCACACATAGTGGATGATAATTGATAAACATGTTATATTTTTTGAGTCATCTGGTTCATGCTCCAACTCTCTTGGTTTCTTTAGTAAAAATGTTTGATCATCAATTACTGAAGTAGTAATAAATATACATTTTCTCGAACTATTATTTAATGGTAATGACAACACTATATATACAACTTGTTGTGTAGACATTTGTTGTAATCTCTGTTATCACCTAGAACTGCAGTCACATGTACATAATGTTGTCCAAAAAATTTCATTGTCAAAAAATAGGTGTCAAATGGTTGTTTTCCTATGTTTGTTACTTAAGGATCATGTTTTAGAAAGATATTGATGTAGATCACTTTCAAATACCGTTAGTCATCCTCCATCATGATTGTATAAGGCATGTCTTATCTTGCTTATGTCACTGGCCCTTTTCGCATTTCCGCAACGCAGTTTTATTGGTTGATTTGGCAACGCAATAATGTTTTAGCTTTTTCACAGCGTGTTAGTAACCAGCCATTTCGTAGCGCATTTTTATAATTTATAACTATCTGCGCTACGAAATCGCGGATTCGGGGATTTTGCAACACAGAGTCTTGAAATGTCATGTCTGGAGGGATGAGTCATTGTGTCCGTCTGTTTATTGTCAGTTGGCGTCCTTTCCAAGCTTATGAGCCATCATTCCACCAATAGGTTCATAGCCACGCACATAAAAATCATTCAAACGGTCTTGTAATGCATGGTAGTGTCATGATGTTTGTTAATGATGCATGAACTGACCCGCTTGTATGATAAGATTGTTAAAATTACAAAGGAGCCCGAGTTTCTTCCTTAAAAGAACCTGATTGCAAGCGAGCCTGCGTTCCAAAATTTGAATTTTCCATTTGAGTTGAAGCTGGTGGAGTTTCTCTGTGCGAAAGATTTCAAAGCAAAATGGAGAAGAAGGGGCATCGGTCTGGAAGATGTCAAAGAGCAGAACCTGAGGGATTGGACCTTGCATTAAGAGATGAAGGTGTAAGAAAAGCCTTTAAGGATGCTGGTTGCTGGAGATTTTGTGAGAAGTTGCAAGGTGGGCATGTTGAGGTAACAAAAGCATTTGCCTTGAATTTTACAGGTTTAAGTTCTAAAGTATCTATGTTAGAATTCCCAGTATCTCCAGAGGCTATTGCTAATGTGACTGAAATTCCGAGAGGAGGGCAGGAGTGGTTTAAAAACTTCAAATTTGATATGAACCCCTGCAAGGAATTCTTGAAGGAACCTTATGTGAATGAAGATCTTACAAAGGCTGTGCCAAGGAATTACGTGAAGGAACACTATGCACTTCTCCTTACATGTATTCAAAAGTATTTAACATGTGAAGGGAGATATGCTAAAGTTTACTCCTATCATTTTAAGCTGTTGCTGCATTTTACAGGCAAAGCATCTGTAGATATCCCATTCTACTTGTTTCGTAGCCTCAGCAAGATGTGTGATAAAATTCAATTGAAGAAGGATAACTGTGAGACATCACTGTTTCATCATGGTTTAGTGAAACTGTTAGTGTTGGATGGTCTGCTGAAAATTGGTCGGGATTGGAATTCCTTTATTTTTATGGCTGGTTTTCAGAGTAAGACAGGCCTCACCCCATTGCCTGTTAGGGAAAGAGAAGAGTCAATTGAGGAACCTACTCTTGCTGAGCTTAAAAAGGAGATAACAGATAAGAAGAAGACCAAGACCAAATTGCAGAAATCAGTGAAGCCATTGGTCATCAAAGAGCCACCTCAACCATCATCAAAAGAGAAGGTCAAGCACAAGAAGGATGCACCTGGATCAAGTGGGGCTGAAAAAGTATCAGGAGTGAAGACCAGAAGTCAATTAAGCAAGGAGAAGGGCAAATCAGTAGCTGTTGAGGAAAGTCCAATATCAAAAGCTAGTTTGAGTGATTTGCTCGAAGCTATTGAGTTTGAACAGGCTAAATCAGTGCATATTGAGCCAATGCACATTGACTTAACTCAATCATCACCAGAGAGCACTAAAAAATCAAAGGCTTCGAAGAGGTTAAGGTTTGATGAACCTGGTGAAGAGTTTGTATTCAAACCACGAAGGCCAGTTACAAGAAAACAAGCAAGAGAAGTTGAGAAACAATCCAGAACAAAGAAAGAAAAAGAAGGAAATACTACATCTACAAAAGACCAGTGGGAGGCAACCGAAAGAGAAATGGCTGAGATGGAGAAGGCCGTAGATGAAATCGCAGCCATGGAAAAGGAGGTTGCAAAATTGAAAGCACAGCTGAATAAATTAGCTGCCAAATGAAATTGCAGATTCTGAGTCAGGTGTTGTTCCAAAGTTTTGCTTAATTTTTCTTAAGTTCATTATTTTTAAGGCATGTAAGCATGGCTATATAAATTCAAGGCAAATACACTCTGTTTTGGAAAAAAAACAACAGTTTCGTAGCGCGCTACGAAACTGCTGTAGGTGCTGATTTATGAGGAAAACGAACAGTTTAATGGTAAGGTCAGCAAATTCTTGAAGAAAATGCCTAAGGAACATCAAGGAGACCACATAAGGCTAGCAGAGCCATTCAGATAATGACAAGTGTGCATTCTCCATAAAGGTGAAATATTTTGTCTTAAGTTATAGCTTTAATAAAGTTACTTTATTACCGGTGGTTAGGGTTTGGTTGGAGATGCATACGAGGATTTGGGCTTATACACCTGTTCAATCAAGAAGGCTTCCAGCATATTTGGGAATATGGTGATGCTCATCAGTTTTGAGGTATTAAAGAGTTGGGGGACATATTGCTTAACTTTCGAAGGATGGTGGGAGATAAGGACCGGAAAAACAGGGGTTTGTTCTTATGATTAATGAACCATCAGCACATTCAACATCCAATGCTAATCTTGTTCCTTGCATCCTTATCTTAGCAATCACGGCCAAAACTAAAAGGATACAGCTGTCAAAGATTAAGAAAAGAATCATGAACGAGGAGAATAGAATTAGAGTTTAAGTTTGATTAGGACTCTTTGTAATTACAGCTTAATACTTAATGTGTTTAATGAGTCTGTTAAAAATAGATAGTGGTAGTTAATGACAGTCATTGAGCTCCCCTCATGCTGGAGGAGGAGGCTCAAAGTAGTTAAGAATGTTTTTCTATATATAGATGAAACTCTGATGTAATGAGGGTTGGATGTTTATGAAGAAACAGAGAGTTTACATTGGTTTATGTAAAGGACTTGTTACAGTAATATAAAGTGACTACTTTTTCTTCTCAAGATTCATACTTTGTTCAGATGCTCAAGATATATGTGGCTTTGTTTTATCTTTTATGTTTTATAGCTTGATAGATACACAATCACTCTAAATTCACCTAGTTGCTCAGATTTCCTGTGTGTATTTATAAGTTGAGGTTCATTTGAGAGATGTTTTGAGTGTTTAAACATTACATGCCTTGACTTCCATGAATGAGTAGTTGATAGTTTACTGGAATGGTGTTTGACTCCATGAGCCCAATGGAATAAATCTTATGTTGTCTGTCCAACCAACATGTTTATTAAGTTTTCATTTCAAGAATTATCCCTCTTAGTGTTTAAAGATAAATCAATAGTTTATTTTGAGAGAGCCCTCTTAGGTTAGGGAGGCTAATCCTTAGCCAAGAGTCTGGTCTGAAATAGTTACATAGAGTCTGACTGATTAGCAGCCATCAGTACATGATTTTGTGATAACAATCTCAATAAAGATTTTCCAAGTATTGGATTTGTTTCTATGATATGACCATCAATTGTTTGACATTTGGTTCGTATATGGTTAAACATCGATATCAATGTTTTATCTAACTTTGTGATATATGAAATACAATATGTAGTTGTAGTATATGAACCAAGTACAAATTGGGCATTAGTTTTTGCACCACATATTAATGGAATATGTCGAGAAGAGCTATTATTCCATGTCTCTATTGGCTTTCTTTTCAATAGAATTGTTCTTCATTTTAGAGAACATTTAATTGCATGGATGTAAACATATTTGCTTATACCTAGTTTTTCAAGAAAACTATCAAATGTCTATGTCTCATCATGGTCCATATTCTCTAATGCATCAAATATCTTTCTTGCATTCGCTTTTATTTTTGAATTTTCAAATGATATAGGCTTAAGTATTTGCATATTATGCATTAGTGGAATTGGAAAATTGAATCTACAATGCATTTATTTTCCTTTCATACAAATGCTTCTATGATGATGACATTGACTTGTTTTCAGATTTGTAGGTAGTGTTAGGATTCCAAGAAACTCTCCTAAGTTGTAGCTCGGAGATGCTTGGTAACATATAAATTCAAGTTATTGTTGTAGGGTTGCAATTTTAATGGAAGTACTGATGCTTGTTCAAGCTAGATAACTCTATTTGTTTCACTCCAGACATGCGCGAACACCCCCAAACTGCAAGGCTTTAGACAACCAAATGCTCACTGTTTAGATATTGGGTGAATATGGAGAATGCTAACCACGCCAGTAGATGCATGAGACCATGCGATGGTCGGCTGCAACTAGTAAAGAAGCCTGTAAATCTATTCTATCAATGCACAGACAGGATGACAACTCTCTCGCATTGGATAGAAAGAAACCCGAATAACCTATTCAGTGATACATTCAACAATCTAACACAGATAGGATGACAGATATCTAATGCTAAACCTGAAAAGATCAAGAATACAACATATCAAGCATAAGCTTAGAACAAAGGGAAATGGAAAGTGAGCAGTTAATAGCAAAAGAAGCTTGTATTAGCTGAAAATGAAGATGAGACTTTGCGAGTGACAAAATATTTACAATGTCTAGAAGTTGAACCTTACATAAAAATGCCAACCACTAACTATCAACCTTGATTACCTGTTCTTTCTGGGTATTTATAGATTTACATTACAAAGGCACTTGGCCATTTAGGCATGGAGGGGTCATAATTGACCACCAACTACATTTAACTATTTGATGGAGTCTCTAAATGTGTTTGCTTGCTTAAGAGGATGAATCTAATTTGTTCAAGTGTTGTGCTGTCCTCTTAGGCAGTTGGAGTGTTCGTACCAGTGAGGGCTCCATAACTGATAAATGCAGTTACAGTGTCATGTTGCGTCCTTTTCCCTTTGCCATATTGTCTGTTAAATATGGTTGTTGGAACTTTAACTGTGACTGCTGGCGAGTTTGCCATCTTGCTCCTTAGGCAACAGAATGGATGGAGGACGTGGAGTGCATGGCGAGTGGATGAGTTGGACGAGCAGAAAGAATGGTCGTCGCATTGAGGAATCGGACGGCAGAGATGGTGCGATGGAGTCTATCGGTCGGGGGGAAGTGGGATGAATTTGGGCCATTGGATTTGCAACAGACATATTGAATGGTGATTGGGTGGTGGAGCTGCATGGTAGTTATCGAGCGGGGTGGATATGTTAGGCGGTAAATGGTTTTGAGCGCATCGCCTTTGAATATGAAAGGGTAAAAGGACAAGACTGAGTGATGCCATTCAGTGGTTAACACATAGTGATGGATGAGAGAGAAAAATTTCTCTCATTGCACACTAACATGCAATCACTTTGTTGGTGCGATAAGTGTGAATGCCGTCAGATCTTTATGGAAATGATCGGATGGTAGAGATTTGATTGAGCATATTATTATATCGGGCATGATGAGAGCCATTGGTTCGGTGAGGCTCAATCAATGGCGGGGATTAAGAAAGGGGTTTATGAGTGCGCGAGGTTATATGGGTGAGGTTCTGTGGTGGGTTTAGGCCTTTGTGCTCGGGGCTTAAGGGGTTTTGTCAGGTTTAGAGGAAAAATGGAGGAAAGAGGAAATGAAGGAAGAATGAGCGGGGTAAAGGAAACAAGAGAAAATGACCATTATGAGCTTCCTTTGAGCACAACCAAGCGGACCAAGCTCATCTCTAACCTTAGAAAATCATCATTATATAGTAGAGCTTACAGGTAGTTTACTTGAATCACTGCTAGAAATAATACAGGGGAGGTGAATCAATATTATTAGATCAATAATTTAATTTTCAAAATTGATTTGTATACACTACTTCAGCTTAGTGAACTAGCATGTATACGTAACTGTACTTAATGCAACCATCGTATATGCAGAGATCTTTTGATTTATCCAATTTATCATGCATTAAACTTTAACTAGTATATCAGGAATTCATCAGACAGTGTAGTAAAAAAAAAATAAAGCATCACACATAAGCTACAGACATGAACACCAAGATATAAGGTGGAAACCCAATGTGGGTGAAAACCACCTGTCGAAATCATCTCTTTCTTCTTTTAATAATAAGAAAATTTTGTTTACACATTTTGTACTAGTGCAATCTTATACTAGTACACATGCTTCTACCTGCAAAAGGATACAACCTTCTCTCATTCTCCAGCTTCTACTGGAAGGGAGCTACAACCCCCTAGCTCTTGTACTAGATGATATGTTTACTAGTATGTAGGTACCAGCCTGCAGAAGGCTACAACCTTCTCTTTTCTTCCAGGGACCATGTTCCATAAATTTTCAGACTGGATCCATCAACAACATCATTCAATCATCAAATATATCTGGATCAACCAATCTCCTTTTGAACCAACGACAACCGAATCAATCGATCACTCCATCAATCTGATCATTCAGAATGTTGTCACCAGAATACAGTAATAAAACCAAACCTAGAACACTACAACAATAAACAAAAGCAACTAAAACATATTTTATAAGGTATAGGCTACTTCCATGTGTCGAACCTATGTGCATGTGCACTTTCCTCAAAGAGAACCAGCGTACAGATCTGCAAACCAAATTTATGATGTATACGCTGCTATGATATGTGGAACCAGTGTGTATACGCTTATTTTCTAATGTGAACCTGCGTACAGATCTGTAAGTGATTATTTAAACATTAAAACTATTCCAGACTTCAATCATACCTAGATCATCATATTTACAGACTACAACATGTGCCAGTTATTCAAATACAAGATCAAACCACATAAAGATAATTCACTTCAAGCCTTGAGATCTAATACACCATTAGACCTTATCCTTCATCAAATGCTAACGTTCATCCCTGGTTCAAATCAAGCAGAGCACCATAAGCCAAAGACCTCACACTTCATCAGATATTCATTACTTGCACACCTTGGCCTAATGATCTTCTCCTCCTTTTATAGTTTTAGGCCTTTCTCAATACCATGGACCAAAACC
This sequence comes from Pinus taeda, assembly GCA_000404065.3. Classification (NCBI taxonomy): domain Eukaryota; kingdom Viridiplantae; phylum Streptophyta; class Pinopsida; order Pinales; family Pinaceae; genus Pinus; species Pinus taeda. The sequence goes on from APFE031071826.1 coordinate 226,298, forward strand.
ACTTAGGATCAATACCTTGGACCAAATACCTAGGGTCAATACCTCAGACTAGATGCCTTGGACCAATACCATGGATCAAAGTACCATGGACTAAATACTTCAGACCAAAAAATAAGCTTTCCAAGGTATACGCGCTTTTCCTTCTGTGAAAGTGTGTGTGTATGTCATACACACCTTTTGTGTTGTTAACCTACGTGTATATGCAGCTTGGTCAAGGTGAACCTGCGTATACCCCTCTTTCTTCATTCCGTGAAGACTAATCTATAATTCTTTGCTATTTTCCTATTATACTATGATCTTTCATCTAAGTGAGTTGCCTTTTGAACTGATTCCTTGAAGTTGCCCTGCATTTCATCATATCTGTAAACACTATTATCATGCATTATGTCACATCTGATATCTCTTCTGTAAATTCATCTAGTTACCATATACAAGTGAGTTGTTCTACTATAAGTGGGTTGCCATCAAGTACAACACATACATCATAATGCCAACAATCTCCCCCTTTGGACTTGATGGCAACAACCACACCCACCAAGTCACTCTCCCCCTTTGACATCAAGGGCAAAGGGACATGATCCCCCTAAGTGCATGTTGAATTCTCTGATATGCTGAAGTGTGTTGATTGAGCTCCCATGATCAAGTCCATGCTCCCCCTGAGCTTAAGCAAAGTCTACAAAAAGATTTTCTAAAAGAAGAACATGACTCTATACATCACATCACAAATGACCTCCTATCACCAATGACTCATACATACATCCATCTCCCAACCAAGTGGGGATATACCAAATTTCACTCATCCACCCAACCAAGAGGCGATATATTAATTGTTTAGACATGTCAAAAACAAGAAACATTACATCATCCATCTCATGTATAGTGGGGTTACAAATTAGTTCTTTTCATGACCGTTACATTGAAAGATATACATGACATATATAACAGAGAAAAAAAATATTAAATAATACCATGATAGTCATCAACAATTATCATATGATCTACACCATCAGTAGCATCTATCAATAGCACCTAAACCAGCAACCTGTATATGTCCATCAATAGTTCCCAAAATGTCATCAACCATGTTCCCCCCCTAAACCCGTTCCACTTGTTCACTACCAGATCTGATCATTGCATATGTCAGTAAGGGATATCAAAGAATCATCGTCAATCAGATATACATCAAGTTATCAACAACTTTATGAGGACCAATATATCACCAAATTGAACCTATCATCAAACAGAGCAGATAACTGACAGAACCATAGAAGACCCCTATTGCTTTTCTTCAAACCAACATTTACATGACTATGTCCACAGAGACTTTCATATGTGCGCGACTACACTTCACGAAACTCGCGTATAAACACCTTTCTCTGAAAAATAGGATTTAACAGCAGGACGATGCATAAACTACTCCTAGCTTTTGTCTGAGATATTGAAATGTCTCTCTCGGTAATGGTTTAGTGAATATATCAGCAACCTATTCTTTGGAGGGGACATACTCCAATTTGACCTTTTATTCAAGCACTTGTTCACGTAGGAAATGATATTTGATGGGTATGTGCTTGGTCTTGGAGTGCATGACTAGATTCTTTGAAATACTGATGGCACTTGTATTATCACATAGAATGTAGATCAGTGGAGTACATGTGATCTGAATATCTTGCAAGGTTTGCATCATCCAAAGTAATTATGTGCAACAAGATGTAGCAAGCTCGTATTCTACTCTAGTTGTAGATAATGCAATTGAACTTTGTTTCTTGTTGAACCAAGAAACTAACCTAGAACCCATATAGAATGCACCACCACTAGCGCTTTTTCTGTCGTCAACACTTCCTACCCAATTCGCATCTGTATATGCATGAAGTGTAAGATTTGTATCCCTAGGATACCATAAACCAAAGTTCTGTGTTCCTTGAAGATATTTGAAAATCCTTTTGACTGCCTGAAGATTTGATCCCTTTGGATTTGCTTGGAATCTTCTAACTATTCCCACTGCATGCATGATGTCTAGTCGGGTACCTGTTAGATAAATCAGACTGCCAATCATGGATCCATAAGTTGCTTGATGTATTGTTGGTGATTCATCATTTGAGCTAAGACTGCATCATGTTACCATTGGGGTACATATTGGTTTAGAATCTTCCATGTTGTACTTTTTTAGGATCTGTTTGAGATATTTGGTTTGTGAGAGAAAAATACCATCTTTATTTTGTTGAACTTGTAGACCAAGAAAATAGGTAAGCTCACCAAGCAAGGACATTTCAAATTCTTGTTGCATTACTGAAGAAAAATTCTAACTCATGGATTCTTCATTGCTACCAAAAATGATATCATCAACATACACAACAATTATTAGCAATTTACCAGTTTCCATCTTTGTATATAGATTGCTATCTGTTGACCCCTTTGAAAAACCCTGTTGGTGGAGATATTTGTAAGGACGGTAATACCATGCCCTTGGAGCCTCTTTTAGACCATAGAGAGATTTTCTAAGTTTGTGTACACGTTTTGCATGATTTTCAAGAATGAATCCTTCTAGTTGTTCAATATAGACTTCTTCTTCCAAGTCTCCATTAAGAAAGGCAAATTTTACATCCATTTGGTATACTTTGAATATCTAAAAACTAGAAAGAGCAAGAAACATTCTTATGACTTCAAGTCTAGCAACAGGTGCAAACGTTTCTTCAAAATCAATACTTTATTGTTGAGCATATCCTTTACAAACAAGTATGGCCTTGTTCCTAATAACTTCTCCATTTTCGTTCAGCTTGTTTTTGAATATCCATTTAGTTCCTATGATATTTTTATCATGAGGTCTAGGAACTAATTCCTAAGTATTATTCTTTTCAATTTTCTCAAGTTCTTCATTCATGGCCTTGACCCAACATTCATCTCTGCATGCTTCATTTACATTTTGAGGTTCAATGGAAGATAGTAATGCTAGATAGCTTGAAGCTTCGGCAATGGTTCTTCTATTCTTCACACTTTCCCCTTTTTCTCCTAAACTTTGGGTTTCTGGATGATTTTTCTAAACATACCTGGATGGAGTCTTTTCTTCTATCATTATCTCTTCTTTTGGTGCTTCATTGGTTTCTTCTTCAGAATCAATGTGATTTGATGTGGGAAAATGATCCTCATCTTCTTCATTATCATAATCTTCAGTTTTTATTTGTTTTAGATTTTCGCATGCTTCATCAACCAAAACATCAATACTTTCAATAATTTTCCCAATTCCTTTATTGTAACATTTATATCCTTTACTTGTGGAAGAGTAGCCAAGAAGAATACCTTCATCTGCTCTGGGTTCAAACTAACCAAGTCTTTTATCAGTCCTTTTGATGTAACATTTTCTTCCAAAAACTTTGAAGTATTTTACAGTAGGAGTCTTACCATACCAAAGTTCATGTCGAGTTTGAGTGTTGTTTACCTGAACATTTTCTTGGTTCAGAACAGTGACGGCAGCGAATGCAGCTTCACCCCAAAATGTTACAAGAGTTCCAGATTCATCTAGCATAGCACGAGCCATTTGTTGAATAGTTATGTTCATCCTTTCTACCACTCCATTTTGTTGAGGAGTCCTTGTAGTGCAAAACTTCCTTTTTATTCCATGTTGTTCACAAAAGTCAAAGAATTCATCCGAGGTAAATTCCCCTCCTTGATCAGATCTAAGGCATTTGATTTTGGGATCTGATTCATTTTCAACCAAAGCTTTGAAGGCTTTGAACTTTTCAAATACTTCATCTTTATGCTTTAGAAGACCTATCCAACACATTGTGGAAAAATCATCAATGAACAATATAAAGTATTCTTCTCCACGAGGTGAATTTTTCCTTGAAGGTCCACGTAAATCAATATGTACAAGTTCAAGAGGCTTACTAACTGATCCTTCATTTTTTAGGAAGTGAGATCTGCTTTGCTTACCGAATTGACATGATTTTCATAGAGTATTTTCAGGAAGGTTGATATCTAGAAGATCACGAACAACGTGGAATCTGCATGCTTTTCTTATTTGAGAAAATCTTAGATGTCCCAATCTTCTGTGCCACAGCCAGTTTTCATCATTTTTGCTTAGATAGCACTGTTGTTGTCCTCCCTTGAGTATGTCTAGGTTGTTTGGATTTCTTGTCCCTTTGATCACGGTTTCTCCTGTATCAAGCTCATGAACAACACATCCATTTGATTGAAACATTGCTTCATTTCCTTGATCACACATTTGACTCACAACCTTTACCTTTTATGACAACAGGAGTGTCATTTCCAAATGAGACACTCTTTTCCTTTTCTAAGGCATTATATGAGTGTAGTTTTTCTTTCTCACTTGTCATGTGTTTTGAGCATCCACTGTCGATGTACCACTGGTTTTCTTGTTATTCTGCATACAAGGCTATACCACATCCTTCTATTTGCGGTTCTTTCTTTCTCGATATTTTGGGATTTAATGGAGTTTTCTCCTTTTGAGCTATTTGCTGAAATTTACTTTTGCTTTCAGATTCTTCATGACCAAAGTTGATATAGATTGAGAATTCTATTTCATTTTCAAGAAGAGAAAAGTTATTATAGGAACTTTTCTTGATCCTTGTCACATTCCTTTGATTTTGTGCTTCTCTAGTCATGATAGTTTTGTAAGCAACACACTAAGCACTTTGTGTCCAAAATTATGACACGAGAAACATTGACCATTAAAGAAATTCCTGTGATTACTGACATGTTGATTGTAGTTTCTATTGATATTTATATTTGAAGCAAATTAAGTACGATTTACTTGAGATTGATTATGGCTTCTACTCATCCTTAAAGTAAATTGAGCTTGATTCATTTGGTGATTTGCTTGATGGATTTGCTAACGATTGTCAAACTGTTCACTTCTCTTTGCTACATCAAGATAGCTTTTAGTGGAGGTTGACGACTTCTGTGATTGAGATGTTTCTTCAGTATATCCAAGACCTGTCTTTATCAGAGGAGACCACTGCACTTTGGTAATTTCATTTAAGGTTTCTAATCCTTTAGCAAATCTAATATTGAGAGCTTTTGTTTATCAAGATCCTTTCTTAGACCCACAATTTCACATTCTAGTTTTTCATTATGTTTTTCTCGTTCAGCAATGTGGTATGTCAAGGTATCTATAATCATATTCTTTTCTTCTAAACAGATTTTGAGTTTAGAGATTTCTTCATAAAGGTCATGTTCATCTAAAGCATCCAAGAAATCAGCATCTTCATAAGCCATCAAAAGTCTATAGTCATTACTATTTTCATCTTCATCACTATTTGATAAACCATTGCTATCTTCATGAGTATAGTAGCTCTTTTTAGTTACACTTTGTTTTCTATTCCATTTTGCAGATCCCTTCTCTTTATCATATTTATCTTTATGAGGACATTTAGCTGCATAATGACCGAGTCTACCACAGGAAAAAATTTTAAAGGTAGATTACCTCTAAATCTTCTGTAACCGCGTTGAAGCTTCCTGACAAATTTTGCTTCCTCTTCTTCTGAAATATGTCCTAATTCATTGAGTTCTTCTTTTCCTTTTGTTGAAGCTTTAAATGTGGCTTCTCTCATATCTAATGGACCTCCTTTTCTCATTTTAGAGGCAGTTAAGGTTCTGTGAAGCTGTGTCATAGTAATAGTCTGTAGATCCTGCTTTTCTTCTATGGCAGATAATTTTGATTCAAATTCGGTAGATAAGGATCTTAAAACTTTTTTCAACTAAGGTAACTTCCTTTATCTCTTCACCCAGATTATTCATGAAATTAACAATATCATCTATACGTAAGAAGTAACTAGCTATATGTAAGAAGTAACAATCTCATTTATGCGTAACAGGACATTTGGCTGCATAATGACTGACTCTACCACAGGAAAAATATTTGAAAGGTATTTTACCTCTGAATCTTTTGGAACCCTGTTGAAGCTTCTTGACAATGTTTGCTTCCTCTTCTTCTCCTGAAATATGTCCTGATTCATTGATTTCTTCTTTTCCTTTTGCTAAAGCTTTAAATGTGGCTTCTCTCATATCTGGTGGACCTCCTTTTCTCATTTCAAAGGTAGTTAAGACTCCGTGAAGCTATGTCATAGTAATAGTCTATAGATCCTGCTTTTCTTCTATGGCAGAAACTTTTGGTTCAAATTTGGCAGATAAGGATCTTAAAACTTTTTCAACTAAGGTAACCTCCTTTATCTCTTCACCCAAATTCTTCATGCAATTAACAATCTCATCTATACGTAAGAAGTAACTAGCTATACTTTCATCAGGGTGCATCTTGAGAGTTTCATATTGAATTCTGATAGTTTGCAGTTTAGCACGTTTTACCTAGGAGTCTCCTTTATAGCTTAGAAAAATTTTGTCCCATATTTCTTTGGCTGATTTGAGCTTCATAACTTTGACAAACTCTAGTTGTGACAGACTTCCTAATAATGTATTGATAGCCTTGGGATTGGTTTCATATTGCTTTTTACCTGTTGTGTCTATAGGAATTGTTGATGGAAATGTGTATCCTCCTTCCATGATTTCCCAGACATCTGTTCCAGGAGATTGAAGATAGGTTGTGGTTCTTACCTTTCAATAAACAAAGTTTCTCCCATCAAAGATTACTGGTCTGATGGATCCCTCAGTTTCTTGATTACTCATGATGATGGATCTTCCCTCAAGCGATCAAGCTTCTTTCTAAAGGACCTGCTCTGATACAGATTGTTGGAAATAATACCAAGAGGGTGGGGTGAATTAGTATTATCAGATCAATAATTTAATTTTGAAAACTAATTTTTATACACTACTTCAGCTTAGTGAACTAGTGTGTATATGCAACTGTACTTAATGAAACTAGCATATATGTAGAGATCTTTTGATTTACCCAAATTATCATGCATTGAACTTTAACCAGTATATCAAGAATTCGTTAGACAGTGTAGTAAAAATAGAATAAAGTGTCACACATAAGCAACACACATGAACACCAAGATATAAGGTGGAAACCCAATGTGGGTAAAAACCACCTGCTACAATTGTCTCTGTCTTCTTTTAATAATAAGAAAATTTTATTTACACCTTTTGCACTGGTGCAGTCTTATACCAGTACATAGGCTTCTACCTGTAGAAGGCTACAACCTTCTTTCATTCTCCAACTTCTATTGGAAGGGAGCTACAACCCCCCTAACTCTTGTACTAGCTAATATGTTTACTAGTACATAGGTGTCAGCCTACAAAAGGCTGCAACCTTCTATTTTCTTCCAGGGACCACGTTTCATAAATTTTCGGATTGGATCCATCAACAACATCATTCAATCATCAAATATATCTACATCAACCAATCTCCTTCTGAACCAACCACAACTAAATCAATCATTCACTCCATCAATCTGATCATTCAGAATGCTATCACCAGAATACAGTAACCAAAACCAAACCCAGAACATTGCAACAGTAAATAGAAGCAACTAAAACATATTTTGTAAGGTATACGCTACTTCCATGTGTCGAACCTGCGTGCATACGCGCTTTCGTTAATGGGAACCAATGTACAGATCTGCATATCAAATTTATGATGCATACGCTGCTATGATATGCATAACCAACATGTGTAAGCTTCTTTTCTAATGTGAACCTACGTACAAATTTGTAAGTGATGATTTAAACATTACAACCATTCCAGACTTCAATCATACCTACATCATCATATTTACATACTACAAAATGTGCCAGTTATTCAAATACAAGATCAAACCACATAAAGATAATTCACTTCAAGCCTTGAGATCTTGATACATCATTAGATCTTATCCTTCATCAAATGCTAAGGTTCATCCTTGGTTCAGATCAAGCACAACACCATAAGCCAAAGATCTCACACTTCATTACATATTCGATACTTACACACCTTGGCCTAATGACCTTCTCCTCCTTTTATAGTTTTAGGCCTTTCTCAATACCATGGACGAAAACCACTTAGGACCAATAACTTGGACCAAATACCGAGGGTCAATACCTTGGACCAAATACCTTGGACCAATACCATGGATCAAAATACCACGGACAAAATACTTTAGACCAAAAACTTAGTTTTCCAAAATATACACAATTTCCCTTTTGTGATAGTGTGTGTACACCGTACACGCATTTTGTGTTGTTAACCTATGTGTATATGCAGCTTGGTTAAGGTGAACCTGCGTATACCCGTCTTTCTTCATTCTGTGAAGACTGATATGCAATTCTTTATTGTTTTCCTGCTATACCATGATCTTTCATCTGAGTGAGTTTCCTTCTGAACTGATTCCTTGAAGCTACCCTGCATTTCATCACATCTGTAAACACTATTGTCATGCATTCTGTCACATCTGACATCTCTTCTATAGATTCATCTAGTTACCATATACAAGTGAATTGTTTTGCTGCAAGTGGGTTTCCATCAAGTATAAGACATAGATCATAATGCAAACAATCACTCCACACGTACTTGTCAAAGAAACTTTCAATTTCAATATTTGTAATTTTTCCATAGATAGGAGAATTTTTTATCCATAGCAATCCATGTTCATGTTGGCTTCCTCCATTTTCCAATTTGGTTACAAATAAATAGAGAATGACGTCACCAAATTACTTAAACGAACGTAAAATTAACTAGCATAAAATTTTCATTATATTTCTATAATATCGTACACAAGTAATGAGGTAATTTCTAATCAAGGTATCAATATTGTCTAACGATGTTTGTATTTCCCTAAGATCCCTATAGGAAATGTTCAACACTACTATTCCTTTCAATTTTTCTTTTGTTTTGGTGTCTCCAAATATTAGTTATTTTCCTTTTCACTGTCATTTTCTTATACGAATCAAAATACAACCAAATACTTGACTGAGGATATCTCACACTGCTTTGTAAAAAAAAAGGTTATATGATATGCAAAATCACGATCTTGATGAAAAACTTCCCACTGAGCAATATCATGATATGTAAGGTTTCTCGTAACACTATTTGATCATTTTTTCCCATAAAACTAATGTGGGAAAACTCATCTCTTTAGAATATGTATATCTAAATATACCCAAAGGCCTATAGCCTTCACCCAAATCAATTTTTATTTGATTATTACAAAGATCGTAAATACTATATGAATCACTAAAACCATGTAACAGTGTCTTTTTCACTGGCTCTTCATCATAGTGATCATTGTCATCATTTCTTTTTGTTTCTATATCACATGCATATGCATTCTTGTTTTGATCAAAGATGTGTTTATATCCTTCATTAATTCTGACATTATCTAGTCTATAATGTTGAGTTTTACGTAATCATCTCAATTCCTTAATGAATTTATGGGCACATATTCTTCCAAAAACAAATGTGCATTTAAACACTAAAAGTCTTTTAATTCTAACAACCACTATACTAGATCCATTTATGTCACAAGGAAGTATAAATTGAATTTGAGATGTGTCAGTAGGTACATTGATTAGTCCACCATTCGATGCCAATTATGGCTTTCGAAACCGTTGTAAAACTTCCTGTATTTGCAAAAATAGTAATCTTAGTTATATTAGTCTTTCTTCCAATTCAAAAAGTTCTTCCACTCTAGAAATTTGTCTATTACACCTATTCCACTTTGGAACTATAAATTTGATAAGTTTTTCATTGCCTAATGTTGTTTCTGCATCTTTTTCATATACACTTACCTTTGGACACATTTCTCAATTGTTTTTATATCAAATATCTTTTAAAACAATTTTTATTGCATACTTCACAATCATAAACAGGAACATCTTGTATTTTTCAAAAAATATTGTTGTTCGACCACTATTTTGAATGTATAATCCAACATTTGTAATGATTCCTTATGTTTGTTTGGAAATATTGTATTTTGTGTTAATTTTGGTCCCTTCGATCAACTTCTAATTACACTTGTTTTGATAGAATTATTGTTTCTTATTTATTTTTTGAGTTGATGCAATGAGTAACGTGGTCTCTTGTTTACATTGATAAGATTTATATTAAGTCCCATAGTATCTTCATCTAAGTTGATGTTTTTTAAAGATAGAATTTAATGGCTTGCATGGTTTTCTAACAAGACTCATTTCAAAAATTTAATTGTTTCTTATATGTTTTTTGAGTTGATGCAATGATAGTTGCGATCTCTTGTTGTTGTGTGTGGAGCATTATTGTTCAGAGGTCTTTGTTTCAGCTGGATGTATACCCTAGGAAGTTTTGTACACCCCTCCACGCGGGGGGGTGCGGGGGGGACTTGTACCCCCCGCGGGGGTCCAGGGGGG
>APFE031071826.1:239579-251737 GCA_000404065.3 Pinus taeda
ACCTGAAAGCGGTGTTAGAAGATCTACCAGGATAAGTAGACCCCCTGAACGATACTCTCCTTCATTATATTATTTATTGTTGACTGATTCTGGTGGACCCGAATGTTATGAAGAAGCAAAGCAGGTTGAAAGTAGGAAGAAGTGGGAGGTAGCCATGGAAGAAGAGATGGACTTCTTAATGCATAACCAGACTTGGGATTTAGTTAGGTTTCCTGCAGGAAAAACTGAAGAATAAATGGGTTTATAGGTTGAAGGAAGAAGATGGAGGAAAACAAAGGTACAAAGCTAGACTTGTGGTGAAGGGGTTTGCACAGAAGAAAGGTATTGATTTGATGAAGTATTTCTCCTGTTGTTAAAATCAATTCAATCAAAACTATTTTAAATCTAGTAGCAGTTGAAGATTTGCATCTTGAGCAGTTAGATGTAAAGACAACCTTTCTCCATGGGGATTTGGAGGAAGAGATATATATGTAGCAGCCACAAGGATATGAGGTAAAAGGGAAGGAGAAATTAGTGTGTAGGCTGAATAAGAGCTTGTATGGCTTAAAATAGGCTCCAAGGTAATGGTATCTAAAATTTGACAAGTTTATGTTTGAACAAGGTTGTACTAGATGTCACTCTAATCATTGTGTTTATCTGAAAAATCAAAATGATGGTATCTATATTATATTGTTATTGTACGTAGATGACATGCTTGTTGGAGGGTCTAACATGCAGGAAATGAATGTTCTCAAAAGAAAATTGGCAAATTCATTTGCCATGAAGGAATTGGAAGCTGCAAAACAAATCCTTGGTATGAGAATAACTAGAGACAAGAAAAATAACAAATTAACACTATCTTAGAATCGGTACATACAAAAGGTGTTGAAAAGATTTAATATGCACAATGCGCAACCAGTTAGTACACCTTTTTCTATCCATTTCAAACTTTGTAAGGAAATGTGCCCAAAGACCTAAGAAGACATGGATTATATGTCTAAAGTTCCATATGCATCAATAGTTGGAAGCTTAATGTATTCAATGGTTTGCACAAGGCCTGATATTGCACATGCAGTGGGAGTTGTAAGCAGGTACATGAACAATCCAGGAAAGGAACATTGGATGGCAGTGAAATGGATTCTCAGATATTTGAAAGTACCAAAAATCAAGCATTATGCTTTGGTGGTTCAAACATTTCTCTACAGGGATATGTTGATGCAGATATGGCAGGTGACAAAGATAATAGGAGGAGCACTACAAGATATGTATTTAATGTAGGTGGAATAGTTGTCAGTTGGGTTTCAAAAATCCAAAGTGTTGTTGCACTTTCAACAACAGAAGCAGAGTACGTTGTTGCTTCAGAGGCTAGTAAAGAAATGATTTGGTTACAAAGGTTTATGGGTGAATTGGGTAAGAAGCATGATATGGGCACGTTATACAGTGATAGCCAAAGTGCCATTCATCTTGGAAAGAACACATAATTTCATTCCAGGACTAAACACATATAGCTCAAGTACCATTTCATACGATTAGTGTCGGAAGATGGAGAGTTGAAGCTGTAAAAGATACACACTAGCCAAAATCCGGTAGATATGCTAACACAAGTTGTAACCAGGGAGAAACTAAGAATATGCTCAGTTTCAATTGGTACTTAAGGATGACGATGAAGGTGAGAAACAGCCTGGTCCAAAGGGGAGTCATTTTCCAAAAAATGAAGCAACGATGGAGTTGCTACAATCATTCTCCGAGTGGGAGATTGTTCAGTGTGGAGCATGATTATTTAGAGTTCTTTGTTTTAGAAAGACGTATACCCTAGGAAGTTTGTACACCCCTCCATGCGGGGAGGGTGTGAGGGGGACTTGTCCCCCCCGCGGGGGTTCAGGGGGGCTGATCCCCCCTGGCTGGAGGGTCTAGGGGCCAGCTGTCACCCAACGGGGGTTTCGGGGGAAACGCCCCTGAAGCTAAAAACAAATGTAAAATTGCCTTGTAAAAATATAGTAATTTCTAGTCAAGTTGAGCCATTCATTAGGCGGATGATCTGACAGTAGAACTTATGTTTAGTTTAGAGTTTTTCCCCTAGAAGGCAAACCCTCTCTTTTGTATGAGGGCATTGTATTGAGGTTGTGTAATAGATGTGTGTTCTATGAACGAGAAACAAAGAGGTGAGACTGTGAGAGAAAACAAAGGATATTATAGCAAATCTGTTGCAGGTTGTGTCTCTCCTTTTTGTTGGATAACAAAAAGGAATGATTGGTTGTTCATGGTGGATGTAGCCCAAAATAGGTGAACCACGTATATCTATGTCTCTCTGGTTTTATGTGTTTTCTGTGTTTATATTTCTGCATTATTTTATGTGTTCCATTGCTCTATAATATATAATTTTATAACATTATATGGGCCTCAATTCACCTCCTAGCTTAGTCAAACTAAATTTTCTCACAACTTATTACATGTTTTGATTATATTTTGTTTAATGAGATGAGTTAAAGTGAGATATTATGCCTAGTGGACTAATATGTAGTGAATGCAGGTTTGGAAGAGAAAATCAAGGAATTTTGGCAAAGAGTAAGGTTTGAAACTCGAATGGCACAAAGAGTAGTTCATCTCGAGTTTGGGAGTTGAGCCTCCCTAAATTTAAGGAAGTCGTTGGAGACTTTAGATGTGTAAGTAGAGAGGCCTAGAGCCTCATTAGGATTTGAATTTTTGTTGTACAACTCTAGCTATTTTCGAGCTCCAAACTTCTGGAAGACTTTTGATGTAATTTCATGTTTTGGTAATAAGAATGATTTTGTTCTTGATTCAGTACTAAGTTAACTCAGAGGGCTGAAACTCTTGGGTTAGGGTCAAAACCTAGTATCAAAGGCTCCTCTTCTTGTATCTTTATGCTTATCGTAGTTTTAGAGAAACATGGTTAAAATGTCTTTAGATGTCATTCATTGCAAGTAGTGTAGATTTGATTAATTGTTTACTAGTTTGCTTCCATTTGTGCCTTACCTTAGTAGCAAGTTAGAAGGGATAATAGAAGAATCACAAAGCTATCAGTGGGTGTCTTGGCCTCACTTCTTCCCTTTGGGATCATGATTTGAGGAAAAGACCCTTATGTAGCCCGAAAAGACAGATTTCCATTTCTTTCATGATATTTAAAGTCCGTTGTACTTAAACTAGCATTTGATCAATTTTGCAAAGTAGGATTTCATTTCCATCTCTTCTATATTTATTTTTGTAGTATATCTCATCCACGATTCCATGTTATTCAGTAATTTATTCATGCATGAGGTAGACAGTTAGTTCACTAAATTATGTTTTTTTAGCTCATGAGAAATCTTCTTGTTTATATGACTTTTTGGAAATTTCACATGTTTGATGTAGAGCAGGTGCTTCAGATGTAGGCAGAGATCTCATAGAAATCAACCACACTTCAACTTTATTCACCCATAGGCATTCCTTGTTTTCATGAAAACCTTCACCAACTTCGTCATTTTACATAGAAATTTCCTCAAGCATTTTGAGCAAATCCAACCATTCTGAGTGATCCTAGGCCTTTTATCTCTCCATTCCACCCATTAACCACCTTCTCTAAGCCTTCCATCACCTCGAACACCCATCATTTTTCTCACAGCTTCATCTTGTAGAAACACAGGGAATCGTGTAGGTTTCTAGTACATCCTGTAGGTTTTCTTGTAGGGGCCTGGTTTGAGGCTGAATTGAGAGAAAACATCTAGGAAGCCTCCCAAGGTCACCCAAGGGTATCTAAAACCTTCCAATCCTCTTCTGAACCTTCCATCCATCCATCAGCATCCCTAAACCACCTACCACATCACCAAAAGAGATTAGTTTGCACACTTGATTTTTCATGAAAAGCATAAAAAGAGAAAACATATTTATTACAGTCCTTTACATGCATAACAATTGTGTTTGATGTTTTTAACTTCCATGCTTAGGATAGTGGCATTTTTTTTCATGTTGATTTAGCATCATTGCAAAGCATAGCTCTTAGCAGTTAATTAGGAAATGGTGTGCCTTCGCATTGAATTTCATTCTTTTTCATTATTGTAGTAGATCAGGTCTCTCTTAAGGTAGATTTCTATTCTTTCATCAGGGAACCAAGCTTCTTCTGAATCCATAGAAGTTTGGCTTGCAAACCCTAGTGGTCTCTCGCCAACTTAATAGTGACAAAAGGAAAAACCATCATTTTTACTTCTGCATACAGCGCTTTCACCTCCAAGTTTGTACGAACCCTAGGTTAATAAGGTAAAGCTGGTAGCCCAAGAGTTGCAGCATTCTTCCTGCAATATTAGTGTTCGTCAGCACACAAATTCAACTCACCTTAATGTTGGAAACTAAAAAAATTATGGAATACTACATTGGAAATATGATGATCTAGTGGAATGCATTGGAAGAATACATTTTCTCCATCAACTTTAACATTATCAAGCTTCCATTTCTGTATCTCGAGATATTTTATCCCTCTCAACACATGGTATATCCCGAGTAAGAAGAATCTATGTAATTATATGGAAAGACATACGATTGAGTTTATTTATATATGGAAGAACATGATAGTTGATATTAAATATTTTACGGGGATTATTCTGAAAATAATTATACATGTTCACAAATTTTAATGCTCAACTATATTAAACATGTTTATAAAAATGATATAGGGGTGGAAATTCAAATATTTATTAGTTATTAACATTTTTCAATATTACATATAAAGCATATGTTGAGTATGAAAGGAGTTACACATATTCCTTACAATAAATTATAAAAATTTAAGTCGAGAGATAGAAATAAAAATAATTATTGATTTTCCTAAAAGGTGTTTTATTTTATCACTCAAAAATATAAAGATAAAATTTTCCTATCACATTTCCTTCTAATATAAAAGCAATATATGAAGTTCATAAGAAAATGAATTTTTTAATTTTTGAAATGATAAAATTGCTATGTTTATTGCATTGAGAGGCACATTCTATAGCTCCATGTATGACCGAATTGTGTAAGTATCTCATGTCTACACATTATACAAGCCCCCAATATGACCGAGATGTGTAAGTATGTCATGTCCTCAAAAAATAATAAAAATATTTTTTACTAATGTTTGCAAAAACATTAGCTTGAACCTTGAATTATATATAACTTGATTCTTTAGATTATACATAACTTTTTAAACTTATTAATGGATTAATATCAATTATTAAAATATAATTATGTATTACTATATATAATTTGAATGGATAATAAATTTAATTTTAACAACTAGTTTTACCACATTAAAATTCCAAATTAGGTAAAATATTAAGCATCTTTACTGAGATTTACTAAAGCCAATACCATATCTTAAATCAAAGGAAAAAGGTAATTCAACAGAAAGAATCCAAAACCTTGCTCCAAAATCCTTTTTATATTTCTTTTAATTAAATATTTGTGAAATGAATATTTAAAGGGAGAAAACATATCCTATGGATATATTAAAGTATTTAAAGACAAATATTTCCACATCAAAATTCTAATATTTATAAATATTAATTTGGTGTAATTTTGTTATAATTTTTACTTTTTTTAACAAATTTGGCTACTGGATTACTCTTCCAAAAAAGAAAAACAAATGGAGACATGCTCCCATTACGTCAAGCCAAAATGGGAGAAGGCATCCTAGAAGAGAAAGAGAGGGCAAACAATCCCTATCTTCCAAGCTCTTCCCCTTTTGTTACTAAGGCTACTAATTGAACTATCCTTAAAAATACTTACATACTGATTCAACAATAATTTACACCTACATAACGTGAAATACTAGTAGTAGTAAGACATTGTAGAAAATAGAAGAATGAGGTGATTACAATTAGTATTTGTTGACTGAGGGATCGTGATGGGGCAGAGTCCAATTCTTGCTGCTTTGAGCATTATAGTTTTGTCATGTCTAATTAATAAGTAAGTTCTTCCAATAATTGATTGTTTCCTCCAAATGCCTACACTTTTGTTTTAGTATAGACATTTCTTTCCGTTTCTCTTCCATTTGTCTCTTTAAGAAGGAATTCTCAGATTTTGTTTGAATTTGTAGTCTTTGATCGTTTCTATAACCTTATCAATCATGAATTTGTTGGCTCGATAGACTACGCAGTTTGCACACTTTGGAACATCTACAAGTGAGTTCTAATCCTTTTTTCCTTAAGAGAGAATGTAACAAATTTGGTAGAGAATAGAGGGGGAAATAAGACACAAAGTGGAGAAACAAAGCAACCTCTAGGCAGACCCGCAAAGTCTCATAGCTACCAGAGAGAGGGAAACCAGGCAGAAACCATACAAGTTGTGTGAAAGCTAAAGAATCTAGGAGGCAGGGGCCACTAGAGTTGTGAGATGGGAGGGGCAATAGGAGCTACACGAAGCCAAAAGGTTCAGATACTCCTCCAGAGATGTGTGAGGACAGAGGCCGCTATTGCTACACAAAGCCAATAGGAATTAGAAAACATCCACTAGAGCTGCGGGAAGGGGAGGGGCAAGGCTAAGACAGATTAGATAAGAATGACCCCCTAAGGGGCACATCAATGAAGACAAAGGAGTAGGAAAGGGAGGGAAAGGATGCCATCGATAAAATAAGACAGACAGAGGGGAAAAATATATTGTTGCTTAACTTGCCACGTGGGGGAAAATAACATTATATTTTCATGGGAAGTGTGAGTAGCTGTAGTTCGCTTGATAGCCATAGACTAACTAACTTGTCTATGTTTAGATATTTCCTTGGATTTCCTAATCTTTTGAGATCTAACCAATCGAGTCGAAGTGACCGTTACCCACCTTGATGTTTACTCTTTGGTTGCAATTATATGCACATTGAGAAGAGAGATCCTATGGGGTTGATTTCTGAGCAATCACATTATCAATTCTAGATTCACCCATAGGATAGTTGATAACCAAATTCACCTGCATATCTACAGTATCATTATTTTCTCGAAGAATATGATTGAAGGTGAATTCACCTAGAAATTGCAAATTTTTTCCAACCATTTTTGTTATTTGTCTCAAGGTCTTATTCTTGGGGCTTCTTCTTTCCACCATCAATTGGATTATTATAGAAGAGCCCCCCATTATGACCGGATTCTTCATACTTCAGTTCCCTAATATTCTCATTCCAAAAAGGAGGCCATATGCTTTTTCCCTATTTTTGGATAGTTCTCCTAATCCCCATTAATAATTGATAGGATTTTTCCCTCCTAGGTCAAGAATTAAACCTCTCTTGCCATCCTTGCCTGGGTTGTACTTAGAAGCACCATCAAACAGTAATCAGGGTCTATTTAATTTTTTTTCCATGTTTTGAACTCCTCTTTATTAATTCTGATTTTCCAATTCTTCTTGTTGTTATGAGATTTGCTAAAGTGGATTTTTTTTTTTTGTTTTCTCATCACGAATTCTACCGAGAAACTTTCCTCGTGCTGCATGTGATTGGCATCTATTGCTTTAACTCCTTTAAAAGTGATGACTTCTGACAACATGCTCCAAGTTGTTTCAAGGACTGTTCTAGAGTCTGGGGAGAAATCTTTAAAGATCCTATGGTTTCTTGCGAACCATATTTTCCAACACATAAATGAGGGTAGACTCAACCAATATGTTATGAAACCAGCTCACAAAAAGATAGTAAAGATAGATCAACGCCTTACAATTCAGCCTCTTCAATGGGGCAACCTCCTTTACATTACATAAATGAACAATTCTCGTATGAGCAAAGGAAAAGACCTCCTTCCTATATATAGGAGTTTGAGGGGTCATAATATAATCGGAGCCAACATAACAATAATAATGTAAGAGCACAATAATAACAATAGTGGGCTTCTTCCCGAATGCGGGTGACACGACTAAAGGTAACGAGAAGCCACATGTTGGTCATGTGCTGCCTCAGGTGTAATGCTAGCATTCAATGCCCGATCGCCGCCAAGGAATATATGGCAGGGTTTAACAAAGGAATTCATTCAATGCTTCGTTCAAGCTATTGGCTCGACTACAACTAGCAGTTAATGCGGTCGAGGATTGAGGTGGCGATACAGTGGTTAGAAAAGGTGATGGGGGGGCTCAGCTGGTTCATGCTCAGCACCTGGTCTTTATCGTTCTAGCTCCCACCTGGTCTTCAACTCTCCAGGAGACTATACCTGCCATCCCTCTGTTCACTGTATGTAGGTTTGAAGGGCGAGGGGGTTGCGAATTGGAGTCTTTCAAGTGCCGCCCGCTCGCCTCTGTATCAATTCCGCCTCCCTATCCCGTACAGCTCCTTATCCTTGGCTCTTCTGCAAAAATGGACAGGCCACGACAGCGCTTTCTTAGCCGTCGAAGCTCTGCTCGAGGAGGGTACTCTCGGCCTCCAGCTAAGGAACCTCACTCCCATTGTTGTCGATGCTGCTACCATCGCATCTCTGAAGCCACTCCTATCCAAGCCAGCCAATTCGTGGACTCTTGCAGCCCAGACCCTTCAGCTCCTTCGCTGGCCTTTGGTTCGGCCATTTTTAACTTCAGCAACTTGTTGGACAGACCCTGCATCAATGCTCATGTGTCGGTACTTTTCCTGGATGAAACGCCAACCGAAAGTGAAGAGCTCCGTGGCAAAAAGATGCACCAGGACGAGGGTTCAGAATTTGTCGAAGCAATGCCAGGGATGGTGGCAGAACAAGCCCCCAATCCTCCCTAGCCTCAGGAAAAGTCAACATCCAAGGTGGACAACGTCAACCTGGGTCCCCACCCTGCAGTAGAGGAATTTGAAAGATTTGAATGGTGCCCGGTGGTTGAAGAGGAGCCAGAGGAGTAGCTGGGCCTCCACTCAGCATCACCCACTCCAGCAACCCTCAGGTTTTGCTTCGGCTTTAGGTTGATGTCATGTAATCCCAATGCTTTTCTTGTCATGTTTTTTGCTGCCCCTGTGTGGGATAATGTTGTTGGTAGTCTGCTGCCCCTACGAGGGTTATCCATTTTGAACTGGTTGCTCCTTTTTGAGAGTCAAAGTACCCTTGCGTGGGATGTTTTTGTTTAGATGTGGGATGTTGTGTTCAAGTATGGCACCCCTGTGAGGGCTGCTCTTATGAGGATCTTCCTCAGTCCAGAATGCCAAGGCTTCGCCTCAGGCGAAGACACTATATGATTGTAATGTTTTGACTGTTACTGTAAATAATAGATTAGTTTTTTAGCGAGAAAAAAAAAACAATAGTGGGTTTCTATGGGGCACAATGGTAACGATATGGGCACTACATGTGTGCATCAATACAATAAGGGGGTTGTCCTAATAACAATAAGGGATTACACTAGTAGTATAGGGGCCTAACATGCCCCTCTCCTTCAAAAAGTGTTGTCCTCAACACTTGATTAGTTCTTGATGCTTCTGTCTAAAATTCTTGTCATCCCATGTGGAACCTTCAGTGGGTAAGTTCTTCCACTTGATGAGATACTCTAAAATTGATCCATTTCATAGTTGTTGGGTTTTTGCTTCTGTGACTACTCCAGGTTCCAACATGATTTTTCCTTCCTCTTCAAGTTATGGAAATATTGTTTGAATTGCGATCTTCTGCAACTTTTGAATAAGTGACCATACTTCTTCATCCTTATTCCATTCATCCCTTGCTTCGTTTATCTAATCTGGTTGGAGAATAGAAATACCACAAAACAATGCTTCCACATCCTCATCCTTTCTTGAGGGTACATTTGCAAAAAAAAATTTCTTCCATTTTCTATAGATGATGTCAAAGTCATAACCCAACATATTTGTGACACATTTTTTCTGTTCTTCTATAGGTAATAGTTGTTCTAAAAAGTATTCAAGACTATCATGATCCATTTTTACCTTGAAGTGTCTTCCCATTCGGTAAACTCGCCATTTCTTAAGTGCATGGTATTGCCAACGTTTCCTTCTCATAAATAGCTTGCTTGAGATGTAGCACTAAATATACACAATCACCTACATCAAAACTTTTTTCACTACATTGTTGATCTACTTTTTTTTTATTCGATTTTCCACAAAAGTGGCATTATCCTTTAAATGTTGGAGAACTTGTTGTTGATGCTCGATGTGATGTTTCACTGCTTGAACCTTTTTCTTCTTGATATGTCCTTCTATATTTAGAGATTGAGGAGTGGTAAATTCTTCCAATCCTTTACAAGATATGGTCAGATTCATTTCTTGATGCTCAATGTGATCTTTCACTTCTTGAACATTTTTCTTCTTAATATGTCCTTCTATCTTGATAGTTTGAAGAGTGATAATTTCGACTAACGAATTATAATATATGGTTGGGTTCATTTCTTATTTCTCGATGTGATCTTTCACTTCATGCACCTTTTTTTTCTTTATATGTTCCCTTCTATTCTTGGAGGTTTGAGGATGGTAATTCTTGCCAAATGCTTTACAAGATATGGTTGATTCAATTTCTCCTTTTCTCTGGGGTTGGGTTCCTGGTGTATCCTCTAATTTTGATGTTTCTTGTTCCTTTTCTTTCTCCTCTTCATACTCTATGTAAAAATAATTTCTTCTCAAACACACTTATGCTTTAGTCATTTGCATCAAAATTTGTAACAAAAGCCCTTTTCCTCTTTTTTCTTCCAATTGTTGTGGTGTAACCCTTGTAGGTTTTGGAAGGCTAGGAGAAACAACACTTCCATCTTTATAGTTGTGAGGGGTAGACTTCCTTGTTTCCATAATTTTTCTTTCCACTATGTAACAAAGCCCTTTTACTTTTTCCAATTGTTGTGGTGTTGCTCTAAAGAAGGTTTTGCTCTTTGTATCCTCATAATGTGCTATCATTTCCTCCATGAAAATTGACCACGTAACAAGTTGTTTAAGAGAAAAAAGCTCTTTATATCATAAAAATTGATCTGGTTCTAAGTATGAAGATGCAATACATACCTTTTGTAACAATGGTACACCATGTAGATCTAGATATTGCTCCATCTTAAATATCCAATTTACGGATCCTTGCCATCAAACTTCCTCATGTTGCTTTTTCTTGGTTTTAGGAGCTCGATCATCAAATGACTTTAAATCTGTATTTTTGGATCTTTAAGTTATGAAATTGTGGCCTACAGTAGCCCTTTGTTTCCTCTTTCCAATGCCACTAGTCTGATCCAAATTGGATTCTCGAAGGAAGGGTTGTGCCAAATCTCCCACAGTGACCTGATTATAGATTAGTTCAGTAGAGCGAATTTGTACGACATGTCATGTGTCACTCTTTCGACCTTTGGCTCTAAAAACTATATAAAAGAAACTACAGTCTGTCTTCTTTCTGTACCTTCTTACGAAATTTCAATCCAATGCTCATAGAGAACTTTATGACGACTTTCCCCAGGTCACCTGTTTGGAATGTAATTCAGGAGTCTACAAAAAGACGAAATTCCTCATATCATATCTCCACAAATATAGTGCGAAAAGCTTTGAAATTCACACCCAAGGTTTAGTGTGATTTCATCTCAAATGGATTATTTTTATGAAGCATTGGAGAAAAAAAGTTATAGTGAAAATAACATGACGACCTATTAGGAGTAGCGAAACCTTAGAATCCAAAACTCTGATACCACATGTTATGAAACCAACTCACAAAAAGATAGTAAAGATAGATCAACACGTTAGAATTTAGCCTCTTTGAGGGGGAAACCTCCCTTACATTACATAAATGAACAATTCTTGGATGATACAAATGAAAAGACCTCATTTCTATATATAGGAGTATAAAGGGTCATAATATAATCAGAGCCAACATAACAATAAGAATGTAAGAGCACAATAATAACAATAGTGGGCTTCCATGGGGCACAATAATAGCAATATGGGCACTACATGGGTACATCAATATAATAAGGAGGTTGTACTAATAACAATAAGGGGTTACAGTAGTAGTATAGCAGCCTAACACACTATATTTTTATTGGTCATTTATTTTATAAGGAATATGGATATTCTTTTCCCCAGATTGATAGTACCTCATGTAAAGGAAACGTATGAAGGATACCAACCTCCAAGGGGCTAACAAGCCCTTTCAAGCATGCCCTAACAAAGCGGCATCCCACAAAGAGATGATGTACACATTGCATAATTAGAAGGGCCTTCGTATCCTTTTTTTTTAATATTATCAGCAGTCAATATTTTTCCTTTGAACAACGTCCACATGAAAACTTTGATTTTTGGCAATGATTTAGTTTTCCATGCCTCC
>APFE031071831.1:0-15592 GCA_000404065.3 Pinus taeda
TTTTATTGGGTGTGAATGGTAATCAATATTGTAATAACTATATTTTATCCAAGATTTTCCCTCACCCAATTCACTTTAATAAATTTCCTTATATTACTAAACTTAAATCCTATGCAAACATTTTATCCTAGTATAGTAGAGATGTTGTAATCTTTAACATTTTGACTTGGCAAAAAATAAAAATAAAAATATAAAATTAATAATTATCTTAACTCCTAGATACATCTTAACTGTTGATTTGAAAAGATATTTGATCCCTCTAGACCCTTAGTACATCTTAATTTAGATGCATGTAGGGCATTTACTATTATTATAACTATTATTATTAATTAACAATACTATTATTTTTAATAAATATCGTTGCATTTATTGTTAATTACTAATTTTATAAATTAATTAAGTAATAATAATAAATTAATATTAATAAATAGTATTAGCAAATAATTAATATTAAAATTAAAATTATTAATAATAAATTGTAATATCTTATTATTATTAATAATAATAAATTCATATGAATTATTTTTTATTAATTGAAATATTACTCGATTTTAATTAATTAATAATTATTAGGTGTTTAATAATAATTGTAAACCCGAAAGCAATAGTAGCTCGCTAGCTCTGCAACTTTCGGGCTAGAGTTTTTAGCATCCCTGTTACGACGCCGCACTGCAAACTGCTCTCGCAACAATGGCTGACTCAGTCTGCATCCACGTCATTACATCTGCTGATCCCTTTCAATGGCACCGTCTGAGGGGGAGGCTCTCAATTCCTCCCCCAACATCAATTCTGAGATGTCCAAAAAGATGTTAGATGACACAAACCAACCTATTCAAGGTAATGCACACGGCTCTCCAATAGGCCAAAAACTATAGGACAACAATACATAGAAGACTCCACCTAGTGATAAGCCGAACAATCAAGAGAACAAAACAACTGAAGCGCAAGGCACTACACAGGCACCCAAAGCCACCTTTGCTACATGCAGACCAATAGCAACGAAATGTCCCAAGATCGAGCTACCGAGCCACAGGATCAATGGTGAGATCTAGTACATGAGAGACCATGAGCTAATTGGCAAATTCATTGGCTTTTGGCCAACTGAAAAATCCCTACATGGATGCATTAGGGCCAAATGGAAGCCAAAAGGGCAGGTAACACTACAACTCCGACCCAAAGGATTCTTTACTGCTATTTTTAACTGCCTCGAAGATAAGAATCGAGTCATGGATGAAGGCCCCTACTTTTTCAACTCCCCATGTCTCTATCTTAGGGACTCGATCGAAAGATTCAACCAGAATAAAGAGTACTTTAGTTGGACGCTTGTGTGGATTCAAATCTACTCCCTGTCGCTGGAATATTGGGATGAAGAATCCATAAAGGATATTGGCAACGGTCTTGCCGAATTCAGTAAAATTGCACAGGAAACAAAGCTGAGATGGTACACCTCTTATGCTTAGATCTGCGTCTTCATGCACCTCGTGCAAGCTCTCCCCGACTCAGTAA
The DNA here is from genome assembly GCA_000404065.3 of Pinus taeda. Taxonomy (NCBI): domain Eukaryota; kingdom Viridiplantae; phylum Streptophyta; class Pinopsida; order Pinales; family Pinaceae; genus Pinus; species Pinus taeda. The sequence continues at coordinate 1,507 of APFE031071831.1, forward strand.
GTCTCTCTCATGATGATTATGAATGGGTGCAAACCTTAGAATATGAACATGTGCCTTTTAGATGTAGGAAATTCCATACCCATGGACATTTATTCCGTGATTGTCCTATTAATCCACCTCCATGTAAGCCCTCAAATTTTTCCTCTACCCCTAATGCTGAAGGCTTCACTAAAGTCCAGAACCGGCATCGACACAACAACGAATCCCCTCCTCCAAACCCCAAACCCCCTCTCAACCCCCGCTTCCTCCCTCTACCAGTAATAACTTTGAAATCCTTGACACCCCTATTTCTGATACCCCCCTCTCGGAAGCCATCCCCAAGGCCCCGCTTAGCTCGACGCCTGAATCTAGCTCTGGCCATCCTTGCGACATGGAGGTTGACAATATTGGGGATAATGAGAACCAGATCACCCCCATGGAAGATGAAAATGAAATGGTAGATATACGAGACCTAGAAATCTTCCCTCTTGAGCAAGCATGGAAAAAAAAAAGGACTTTGACGAGATCTCGGAGAAGCAGATCGAGAACCTAACTGTGGCTCTTGCCCGTGTGCAACAGAATAAAAAATCCCTAGGCATCCAGTAGGGAAGCCCATGGGATGAGAAGAAACTCTTCAAAGACTCAAAGAAAAGAGGGAGGAAATCTGATCTACAGTAGACTATTCTCCTCGGGGAGATGCTTGTAGAATCTATTAGGTATCCCAAACTTACCATGTTTTTCCCGCCCTGTGAAGGAAGTTCTCAATGAAACTCACCTCGTGGAATATAAGGGGTCTAAACAGCCCCTTAAAAGTCCGTACGATCAAAAATCTGATACAGATGGAAAAACCTCAAGTCTTTTTCCTACAGGAGACTAAATGCACAAGTCAAACCGTTGGCCCCATTCTTTCTAAAACCTGGCCAGGGTGTCACTCCGTTGCAGTTGATGCCTCTGGTGGATTAGGCAGTCTAGCCATCGCTTGGGATCCGAAAGTTGTTTCAATAATAATGCCCATGTTGCTCACAATCTAATTCAGGCCTCTTTCCACATCCATGGGACCAATCTGCATGGGCATCTGTCTAATGCATATTTCCCTGAGGAGGCTGCAATGAAAATCGCTCTGTTAAATACGGTAGAACAACTCAATTCTACCAGAGCTCACCTCCTTTGGATCCTGGGGGGTGATTTTAACATGATCACCAACTTGGACGAAAACAGAGGTGGCAGAGAAAAACTAGATGCAGACAACGCCCATTTCAAAGACTTCATCTAGCGGAACTCATTGATCAATCTTCCCTTTGCCAATGGAAATCACACCTAGAAAAACAAGAGAGTGGGCGCTCAATGGATAGCATCCAAACTAGATATATTTCTCCTTCCAGACAATGCCATACATATTGGAGGCGATTTCCAAGCCACAATTTTGCCTTTTTCAAGGTCGAACCACTGGCCCATTTCTCTGCAATGGACCAGACCAAGGGACCGCATCAAAATACCCTTCCAATTTAAGGCTTTCTCGCTCTCCCACCCAAGCTTCAAGGAAATGGTTCACTCCTCTTGGCGGGCTTTCATTCCTCCTCCAGGTTCCAAGATGTTCCAGTTTCAACAGCACCTCAAAGATCTCAAAGACCGCATTAAAGAGTGGAACCATTCTACCTTTGGTAACATCTTCCAACAGCAAGACCTCTTGGAATAGGAAATGGAGGAGCTACAGCTTCGTATCATCCAAGAAGGCCGCAACGAAGCATGTGACCTCAAAGACAAAAGTTTCCTCTTTCAGTTGGAGGAAAGAAGGCAACAAGAAGAGATTCATTTGTCGGCGTGTTTCGAACCAACTAGTGTGTTTCATCGTGAGGACAAGTTGAAGATATAGATCCAGTTTAGCATGTTAAATAGTCTAAGCAAAGACTCCAACGGCTAAAAATACTAACGACTACTTTTTGACTCAAGGACCCAAGTCAAACTTCCTTCAAATAATTTAATATTAATATTCTTCTTACTATTACCATTATTCTTCATATTTACTATTATATTTATGGAGCTAAGTTAAACTAGGTGAAAAAGTAAAATAGATCAATGGTTAGTTAATAATCCATTTATTTATTTAAATTATTAATTCATTATATATATATATATTAATATTTTTCAATACCTAATATTCTAATAATATTTTATTTAATGTTTAGTTATTAAAAATATTACTTATATAAATTATTAGATAAAAATATATAATCATTTTAATAAGTTAGGGGTTCTAAGCACACTTGCCACCCGTGCTCTTAGAATCTCTGATGAAGAGAGCTTGGAAATGGAGAAGGCTCATCTCCTAGATGTCTTTGTGAAAAATGGTTACAATAGACACCTGGGTCAAAAGGCCTTCCTCAAGGCTAAGAAGGAGCCTTCAATCCGTAGGGATCCTAATGATCGGGTCATGGGGGTTAACCTTCCTTATATCTAAGGGACCAGTGATAGGAATGCGAGGATTCTGAGAAAGTTTGATGTGCCCACAACTTTCAGACCTCTTAATACTATCCATAGCTCCCTCACGTCTGTGAAAGATCCTATTGACCCTAAAGACATGAAGGGCGTCTATGTCATTCCCTGTTCTTGTGGGATACCATATATTGGTGAGACAGGTCGCTCTATCAATCAATGGATTAGCGAGCATTCGTCTGACTTGAGTCATGGTAAGACCAAGTCCTCAGCCCTCGCTGAACATGCCGAGAAGACGATGCATCATGTATGTATTGAAGAGGCTCAAGTCATTGCTAAAGTTGCTCAATTTCACCATCGCAAGTTTAGAGAGGCCCTGGAGATTGAAAAAGGTCAAAAAATCTTAATAGGGATGATGTCTGGAAGATGAGCAGTTGTTGGGTCCCAACCCTGTCTTCCTAGCCTCCGCGGTCCCTTCTTGGTAAGATCTTAGTGTTTATTGTTTCCTTCCCTTAGAGGTTGTTTCCCTTGGTTTGTTAAGATATTTTTATGATTTTATTCTCGATTTGATTTGTTCCCCTTTTAACTATCACCCTAATAGTATAATTTAATCCTTTCTATTTACCTTTTAGTATTCATAAGCTATTAATAAGATTTTAATAAAATGGGTTTCGAACCATTAATTGTATTTATTACAATTATTTATTATTCATGTAATATTTTAATAAAGTAAAAATATTTTCCTTCTATACCTTCAGAATTAAAAGGATTATTATAAATAATTAATAAATTAATAATATACCATACTATTATTTTTATAATAAACAAGGAATGAATAATCTAATAAATTTTCCTTTTATATTCTAAGATTATTTATTTGATTTGTAAACCTACCATTAAAATTGTTTTATTTATATATCTGTTATTAGCAACCTAGGAATATTAATCATAATATATATATTTTATTTAATAAGCGAATAATTAAAAATTAAAAATTAAAAATTAAACCATCCTTAAAATGTAAGGTATTTATTTATCTTTTTACTAGCCTAGGTTTTTAAAAACCTATTGCTATTTTAACATATTCATTAATATATTTATGATTAATTAATAAATAAGCATTTTCAAAATAAGTAACTAATCCAATATTATTTATTCATTTATTTTTCATTTTTATTTATTTAGTTTTTTATTTTATTTTTATTATTTTATTTAGTAAGTATTATAGTTGTATATTTAGGGAATAATTAATGAATAAATTCGGTTACAAATGAAGAAACATTTAAACTAACCCTTAAAAAAGTAAGAAATTTTTCTTTATATAGTTTATATTATTAAATATTATATATTTACTAATAATTTTATATATAAAATATTTTAATAACTAACATAAAAATATTTATTAGAATATTAGGTATATATATATATTAATATATATATATATTATATATATTATATATATATATAATGAATTAATAATTTAAATAAATAAATGGATTATTAACTAACCATTGATCTGTTTTATTTTTTACCTAGTTTAACTTAGCTCCATAAATATAACAGTAAATATGAAGAATAATGGTAATAGTAAGAAGAATATTAATATTAAATTATTTGAAGGAAGTTTGACTCGGGTCCTTGAGTCAAAAAGTAGTGGTTAGTCTTTTTAGCCGTTGAAGTCTCTGCTTAGACTATTTAACATGCTAAACTGGATCTGTATCTTCAACTTGTCCTCACGATGAACTACACTAGTTGGTTCGAAACACGCTAACAAATGATTAATTATGTGATTTCGCCGAAAATTCTCTAAACAATGTTATGGATCATAGAAGTCTAAATTCCTTAAGAAGAGATTCTCTCGAAACAAAAATCCCGGATCAGATGTTTAAAGGAAGGAGAACGGAACACTAAATTTTTCCACGTCTCTATCATTCAACGTAGGATGTGTAACAATATTAGCTTTCTCCTTAGCCCAACAGGAGAAAGACTAGAGGAGCATCAGGCCATAGAAGTTGAATTGGTCTCTCATCTCAAATCGGTGGTGCAGGAAGACCAGTCTGACAGGCGACCAACAATTACCAAAATCCTACAACATATACCAAAGCTAATCACGGAGGAGCACAATCATCTTCTTCTTCGCCCTGTCACTCTTTTGGAAGTTGAACAAGCTGTCCTACAAAACAAGGAAGGTAAAGCTCGAGGACCTGATGGCTTCACCTTCAACTTCTTTCATCATTTCTGGGATTTGATCAAAGATGAGATCTCGTAATTAGTGGAGGAGTCCAGATCCATGCATTGGCTTCTCCCTTCTCTTAATGCCACTTTCATAACCCTGATCCCCAAGGAGGACCAAGTAGCCACGCCTAACAAATTCCACCCCATTTCCCTCTGCAATGTCATCTACAATATCATCTCCAAAGTTATTGCCAACAAGTTAAAGTCGTTGCTTCCTTTGCTCATCTCGCATGAGCAAACTGTTTATGTAAAGGGGCGACAAATCCTGGATGGAATCATTCTCACTCATGAGATTATGCATTCACTGAAGAAGACTAAAAAGCCAGGTATGCTCCTTACGATTGATTTATCAAAAGATTTTGACAAACTTAATTGGAATTTCATTCAACAGATGCTAGCAGCTTTTCGTTTCAGCCCTCCTTGGATAAGACGGGTCATGAGCGTGATATCCTCTTCCCTTTTCTCCATCCTAGTCAATGGTATCCCCTCTCATCCCTTCTACCCCTCTTGTGGCATTCGCCAAGGTGATCCCCTGTCCCCCTTTCTCTTTGTGCTCATGGCAGAAGGGCTAGTTCGGACCATCTCTCATGCCCTTCATTCACATCAGCTTCGTGGCATCTCCATTCATGAGTCCCCTGCTCATACCCACTAGAAATTTGTGGAAGACACTATGCTGTTTGGTCATCCTTCTGCCCATGAAGCCTCCACCTTGAAGAGCTTGCTCGATTTGTTTGCCAAAGCTTCAGGAATGATTGTCAATGCCTCCAAGTCGCAAATCTTCTCCTTTAACAATGCTATTCTCATTCAACATCGCATTGCTAGAATCCTCAGATTCTCCATTTCTAGCTTGCTCGTCAAGTACCTTAGAGCCCCCTTGATTCTCTCAGCGCTCAAACACTCTTCTTGGAGATCTCTCTTGGATAAACTCGAAGCTAGTTTATCCTCCTGGACCTTTCGCCCCCTTAACCTTCCTAGTAGACTTATTCTGGTCAAGTCTGTCCTTCAATCCATGCCACTCTATCTTTTCTCGGTCCTTGGAGCCCCGAAATGGGTCCTCAAGCAAATCAGATCTCTTCAGCGCAACTTCCTATGGGGAGCATTCAGACAGAACAGAAAATGGGCCTAGGTCAAGTGGAATATAATCTGCAAGCCAAAGCTTTTGGTGGGGCTAGGCCTCCATGACCCTCAGCACAACAACACTATCATGGGGGCTAAGGTGTGGTGGCAATGCCTATCCTCCCCCTCTTTCCCATGGGCGAAACTCTAGAATGCCAAATATGCCAACCATAGACCCCATTCAGAGCTCATTCTACTTTCTATTGTAGAAGCAGGCTCTCTAATCGGGAACGCTACCAAAAAACACCATCTTCTTATTTAGGATCATAGTTTCTAGGAGGTCTAAAATGGCCGCACAGTTAGGTTCTAGACAGACTCATGGCATTAGCAACCGATGCTCCTCTCAACCATCAAACCACCCCTCCAATATGATTTGATTGTTCCTCTGGAGGCCACAGTTCACCAATTCTGGGAGGAAAACCATGCTTATAGATACAAGCACTGGAAAATGGTTGCAAGATGCTTGAACAACCAGCAAGTTCAGGCTCATCTAGCGCTGGAAGAAGAACTAATCAGCAGGAAAATTAGATACTCAGACAAGCAGGATATCCTTTGGTGGGGACACTCTCCCAAAGGTAAGTTCACCACTTAGGAAGCCTATGCCCTGATGACCCAGACTCTCGAACCCCCTGACCCCATCTGGAAAGAGTTGTGGTCACTATAGCTTTGGCCCAAGGTTTCCTCATTCCTATGGTTGCTTTGTCACAAGAAAATCCTCACATGGGACAATTTAATGAAAAGAGGCTTCACTAGGCCTTCCGAATGCCCCAACGGTAATAATCAAGAGGAGACCATTCAACATGTTATGCTGACTTGCCCTCTCGCTACCTTCTTTTGAGAAGGTGTGAGCTCCAAGTGTAGAAGAGATGGTCGACAGTCTGAGGACTTAAATACTATCATTCGTAATTGGCCAGCTGCACCCTACCGGAGCAATATGCTCAACTCTCTCTGGAGGCACATTGCATGTCTCATCTTATGACATATTTGGAAGGAGAGGAATAGAAGGATTTTCAAGAACTAGTCTACCCCTCTAGAAATCCTCTCATTCAATTATTGTTGTAATCTCCAGGAAACATTAGCGCTGCAAAAATGGCAGAAGGAAGATTTCCCTATTCTGCCCTAGGAGCAACAAGTTTGGAACAATTGGCAGCTCAAGCTCAATCTAAATCCTGAGTCGATTGGTTGAAGAGTCCCAAAGGCAAATTCTAATGGAAAATGGGTCTCCCCTGCAGAGGGTGTCATAAAGCTCAACTTTGACGGAGCCTCCAAAGGTAATCCTGGGGAGGCAGGTTTTGGGGGAATTTTTTGCAACCATAAAGGCGAATGCATGCTCGTTTACTATGGCTCTATTGGATGGGACACCAATAACTCTGCAGAACTAGAAGGTCTATGGCATGGTATGCAGCTAGCCCAGCTCCATAATTTTTTCCCTATCGAGATTGAGGGCGACTTCCAAATCATCATCAACATGATCAGTAAGATCCTCTCAAGCTCCCTTTCCTCAAGAGTAGCCGACAGTTGGAGGCTCATGGTAAGATTGGAACTTATAGCTGAATGACTGCAAGAGCACAGTGCCATCTACCTGAAGCACACTAGAATATCTTGCAACAAAGTGGCAGATATGCTGACCAACAAAGGGGTAACGAACGCCCAGACCCTCTCTGCACGGTCCCTCCCCAGTCTCAATGATAGCAAACTCATTCAGGAATGCACTCAGTTGGTGCATCAAGACAACTTCACCTTGGATGCGGGTGGGCGTTGACGTGATGGAGGTTACGATCTGGCAGTCGAGCGCGTGGCAATCCCACTGGTTCACCAACGGAAGGAAGGTACTCACCTCTGGAACAATCTAGTCGATGGGCAGTCACCCTACGCGACATTTATATTGGTGGGGAGGCTGAGACACCAAGAGTTTCAACATGAAACCTCAAGCCCCTGTGACCCCATCCTTAGTTGAGAATTCAGGAGCTTTGATCTAGAATTGTGGTGCTCGGTCGGTCTCCATGTCAAGACAACTCTTGCCTGTATGTTCTCGTTGTTCGCTAGAAGCTGAAGTGCACAGCCTTCGCACCACGGTTGGAAAGTGCTGCCCGCTAGCCTCCTACATTAATTTCATCCCTCGATATCATCAATCGCCTAGCCCGTTTTGTGCTCAGCTCCTCCCTGCTCTATTCAGATTTCACCCCCACCTTCCTCTGTTGGGACCCTCTCTCATTTCCATCGGCTCTCACGACTTCTGTGCTACAGTTCCAAAGCTGAGGCACCACATGAGATGCCGCAAGGGAGGCTCTAGGCCTAATCCCTCCCCTTCCCCTTCCTCTTACTCATTCCCCTCTCGTAATCCCAGTGAATGTGCACCCTGTTGTATTCATTGATGTGGTCAAGCTCGTCACCTCCCTCCCTCCCCGTGGAATGTTACCCTCGCCTCTCACCATTACATTGATCCTCAGCCTGCTTTCATCGCCTCTCCCCCGTCTTCTGCGCCCCCTATCATCCCACACGCCTCCTCTTATGTTCCACCTATTCCTGTGCCCATAGATAATAATCCCTCTCGCTTGGCCGATGACAACAACTCTGGCCCGCTCGAGAGAACTGGGACGACTGCAGGCAAGCGTGAAGCGGTGGATGACTCTCCTCAAAGGATTCCCGATCTAGATCCTGATGGAAGCAGCTCTAGCCAGCTCCAAAACACTAGGACGACTGCAGGCGAGCGTGTAGCGGTGGATGACGCTTCTCAAACGGGTCCCAATCCATATCCTTATGACAAGGAAGAAGGGTGGTGCATAATTGAAGAGGAATCACCCTCCGATGACTATGGACTCTAGTGCCTCTTCTTTTCCTCGCCATCATGTCTAGTCTTCTGAGCATTTTTCTAGTTTTGTCGCCTATGTATCTAAGTGTGTCTAAGCTCGTCTCTATAGTTAAATTAGTTCTTAATCTATGTACGATTCGGTTTCCCTTGGTGGGAAGCTCAGTATTTTGGCTTACAGTTGTCAACTCAAGGATGGTTTCCTCTTGGGAGGTAGCGTTCAAATGCTTCTTAGGCCAGTTTCCCCTTGCAGCCAACTCAATTTTTGACATCTTGTTGACTGTATGGCAGCACTCTTATGCCTAGAACTCTCTGTACCATCTGTTACATTAATAGATTTAATCTTACTTAGAAAAAAAAAATTGTAAACCCAAAGGAACAATGGTAAATAAAAATAGATTAATGTTATAAAGCCAAGTTATAAAATAAGGGGATCCAAAACATTTTTAATATCCCTCCATTCTTGGTGTCTTTTTATAATTTGTAAATAATGTTTTTTAGAGTGAGGAGGAAGTTCCTCTCCTCTGCAACTCAAGAGATATCAACACTTTTGTAAGGATATTCTAAGCTACACATTGCCATTAAAAGTTCACGGTTATCAGGATTTTTTCTTTTCAAACCTAGATTTTCTAATTGGATGTCGGGCTTCCACTTTTGCCACCTTCTCCCTTTACTAGGAGATCTTATGATTTCATAAATATTATTGGAGATAAAATCAAGGGGCAAAGCATAGAGAAGAGGTTTCATTAATTTGTATTTAAATACTTTTATTTCAAATGGAAGTTTTATCTTTTTGATGAAAGACCTCCTTAAAATGATTTTCATCTTCAAGGCTAAGGTTTTATGTGAGGGTGAATGTTTTTTGGATTAGATATCTAGTTCATTAGCCTCATATATTTGTTGTTCTTTTTTTTCTTTTTTTTTTTTCTGGTAGGCTCAATTCATATTTATGAGTAACTCTTTACTCATAAATCTACTATAAAAAATTTGATTTAAATTCCATTGGAATGAAGTGAACTATTTTCTAATTCTTGTGGTTAATCATTGAATGTTTTAATCTCTTTGAATATAGGATGTCTCATTATCACAGTATTAACTAGTAGAACTACTTGATTAACCTGAAATTAATGATTAGAGAGAGATATTTTAAAATCCAAATTAGTTAAATATCTTTCTCTCCATTGGCTTAGACCTACATCTTCCTAATGGAGAGAGGCTTAGGATTTCTTCCCTTTTTCTTCCATTCTTAAAATTAATTTGCAGTTATATTAATGGTTAAATTTCTAGAATTCCCCTTGCACGTGGGAAAACTTTAGTGTGGCTTGGATAAGCCCTCAAGTCATCTTAAGGATTTCTTTCTTGTTTGTGCATGTTGAGAAATTTAGGGGCAACAACGTACGGCCATTTGTCTTCTTTGGTAACTGTTTGCGATGTCTTTTTACTTCACTTAATAAGCTTATTATTTTACATTTTATTGTTAGTGTTTTTCATGATCAAACAAATACAAAACCATAAATAAAAATAAAGAAAATGATAGAAGATATATGCCATCATCCAAGGCCAAAACATCTCCAACTCTGAGAGGAATACCAAAAATAAACACTATTCTTATAGACTCTTCAATTGAATAATTCCGAAACCTAGATCCTTTGCCAAAGAACCTCTCCAAGATCAAGTGAAAATTCTTCTTGAACGTATTTCTTTCTTCGAAGTCACTACTAGTAAAAATGATTTATACACCTATTTTTTTGGCTTCTTCTTCAATTTTTTCCTCTTATTATAGGCCTCCACCTTTCATTCTACTTTCAATTTCAGAGATCCCACTCATTTGAGTTTTGGGGCAGATTTTTGAGGCTTCTCTCCTCGCTTGTCTTGGACTCTTCTTCTTGTTAATTCAACTAGCATTTTTTTTCCTTGGGATATATTTTGATCCTTCAAGATATGCAATACCTAAACTTGAAATGTTATCTAGAGTCATACGTTTTATATGAACGACCCAAAATAATACTAGAATACTTTAAACTTCTTCTCCTTCTCTTCGCTGCTTAAGAAGATTTCTTTAAACTTCTTCTCCTTCACTTCACTGCTTAAGAAGCTTTCTTCCTTTCCTATTCACACTTCTCTCCTTTTTGTAGATATTTGTGGGATGATATCTTGAGTAAGACCAAGCCCTCCTATATATAGCTTCATGTCCTATGATACTAGGCTGATGTGTCATCATTCCTAAGTCAACATGTCCTTCTAGATAGGCTTGTTTCTCCTTTTGGAGGTCGACTTGATGTAGCACTTTTGACCAGGTCTTGGAGGGTCTTTTGACTCTAACATTGACTCAAATAAATTTCTTTAAAATATGTAACATTCCCCAAATGGGTCTTTCGTACATGATAATGATTTTAATAAATTTTCGATTCAATGACAAGCCCTATGAGCTCAAATGGGATCTTGACGTAAAAATAATTTTCCTTTAGCATGAAACTAATGCCTTAAGAACAACAATACAAAATGTGTTTTTCTCATTAAATGAAATATATAAGCTCATTATTAAGCATTCCATTATCAATACTGAACTAGGTCCATATTTCAACACTCCCTCTACAGTATGAAGGTATTAATAATCCATATAAGGCACTTGGACATTCTTTATATGAATATTTATCGTAAGAAGAGTTAGATTGGTAACCCATCTATTTATCATCATATCATCCAACATTGTCACATAACAAGGCCTTGACTAATAGATATATCTCTCCATAAGGTGAGACCATTGATTTATAGGCACCTCCATCATTGTCTCTCAAGGAACATACCCCACTTGGTTGTTCATATGGTATGTCCTTCAAGGAATATTTTTATCTTGGTTTCCTAGTCAAATAATATCGGTCCTCTGTGACTACTCTTGTATTTGATGCCTATTATAGAAATTTTTTGGCACTTCAACCCTAACCATAAATGTCCATAAACTAAGGGCCCCTAAGTCCCTAAAAGTGTTGCTTCACTGCCTAAAGGAACAAGGTAAACTGATTACATCATCTCCCAGAAGTTCTCCACTGAAAAATGCTCATAAATGGTCAAAACTGGACCATACTGAAAGCTCACTGTACAAGGTTCGATGCATATCACCTTCCCAGTGTACAAGGTTTGATGCATGCAGGGTCAAAAATGCGAGGTGGAAGATCATGGAATCTTCTAGAAGCTTCCTCTCTAACACTTGCCTCACTATTTTCAACCAGGGATGAGTAAGCTATCATCATTCTCCAAGTGGAAGAAGGAACTATTAGAGAGAGGACACTAATCAAGATCCTAGAAGATGACTCACCTCTCTGTAATCATCTATATATGGATCCCTCATCATAGAGATCAAGAGGCTGGAATTTTGTATCTTATAGAGAAGTGATGTTGGTTTTCTGGTGTACATTCACAGTGTTGGGTGATCTAAGCTTTGCTTGAGGTGAAGAAGAGCTTCCTAGCTAGAGGATGATGCTGGGTCAGAGCATATGGTTGTAATCCTCTTGCTACTTTTCATCTTAATAAAGCTATTCTTGTTTTCTTCCATATTCTTTTGTATTTTTTTATATACGCATTTATATGGTTAACATACATCTAATCCTGTGTTATTTATAGATATAGATCCTTGTTTCTTCGATAGTACTATGTTGTTGTGATTCCACAGGTTCTCTTTGAAGCTGGGCAAATGAAGAAGAAGCTGAGAAGCTCTATCAAGGAGAGGAAATTAAGCGCAAGACTCAAGTTCGTCTTCTTGGTTCTCTTATTGTCTATTTCCATAAAAGAAAACAACAATAGACTTTACTTGTTTGTTTCTAAGATAGCCACCCATCTTAGTGGGAATAGCAACATTCGAATGGACACTATTCCCGGTAACAAAATGGCGACTCCACTGTGGAAAGACTAGATTACTTGTTAGCCTATCTATCTTTCTTTCTTTTATAAACTTACATACGGACCCTAAAGTCAAGCTAGCTAGCCTTCGAACTACATTTTTTATAGAAAGGAAAAGTAGATCAATGTTGCTTGAGTCTATCTCCGGGTTTTGTTTATGAATTAAACAATAGATCTGCAAGCAATCTAATTTCCCTAAGTGGTGGCTCTAGTAACCTCTTTAGATCACCCCTCTGTTTTACATACACTGATCTTTACTTACTCGGCCTAAACACCTGAACTGGATTTCAAATTGTGAGTGAAAACCTATTTGAAGTCTCGCACTGGTACCATCGCATCCTTCCTTCAAGGCATTATGTATGCATTGCACTTCCCGAGTGTAGTATGTGCGTTGCATACTAGTTTCACTGTGTAACAGGTGCGATGGATAGGGAGGGTTAACTTTACCCTTAGACTGTGGTTTTTTCTCACTGTTTTCAGTCCTACTCAAGAGTTTTGTTGTCTGTAGTCAATGTCTATGAAAAACCCCTTCTCTTGCATTATTCTGCCTCCTTAGTGCAAAGAACTGTAAATGTTTTTATGTATTGTGCGTCATTTTCAGTTCTCTTTTGCAAAAAAGTAGCATAGTCGAACTGTCATCTCTAGACCTAAAAGTGTCGTAGCTATCGTTTTTAGTTTTAGAAAACAATCCCATTGTTCTTGATAGTCGATGATAAAATTACTATTGCATAGGATTTGAATTAGTAGTTTTAAAGTGTCGAAAAACAATTTCCATTTCAAAATCGCAAAGTGTCTCTCTTGCTTTCACTTCATTTTCAGAAAGAATTTTTTTGAGTATTGTCACTTTAAAATTAATTCATATTTGCACATAGCTTTCTTAACGCCATTCACACATTAAGAACGTTGAAAACAAATACATGCATGTGCATTTGCATTTTGATTACTTGGCTTGATTTAGGACTGTGCATTTAGCGTGTGCTCTGTTCTCTGTGAAGAAAAGATCCTTGACTTTCTTCCCTTACTAGCTAGGATTTTCATTGCTGGAAGAAGATTAAACGTTTGTTTATCATCTTAGACTACATTTTAGGAATTATATACACATCACATGGTGAACATAAAAGGAAATTTTTTAAGCAATACCAACTTAAAATAAATTCAATGAATCTAACAACAGTTTGGAACTTAACGCACAACCTCTAGAGGTCTAGGCTAGAGACGTATTTTGGCATCGTAAAACCTGGTAACTGTTGATTTTAGTGTTGGTTGGGTGATTCCTCCACTCTGAGACGGCAAGTGCCAGTACGGACTTGTGCTCCCACGTACCATCGAGTATATATTGGGAGACCACAATAGGCTACATCCTTTATCCTTAGGAAACCATGTCTATCGCCCTATTGATCGCAATGCACCGAACACAACATTCAGGAAGATTGATTTCCGTACCGTAAAAGGTATTCTACAATTTTGCGATTGGTTTGGTAGTCCTCTCTGCCTAGATCTCCAAAGAAGTCCATTTTTCTCCTCTTCAGACTCCTTAAAGGAAAGGTCGTCTAAGCACTTGTCACTTCAGGCTTTTATAAAAATCGAAGGCGACTAGAGTCATCTTTTTTTTTTCCT
>APFE031071840.1:9980-25443 GCA_000404065.3 Pinus taeda
TACAAGACCAAGAGTAATGCTGAAGGCAAAATAGAAAGACACAAGGCAAGACTTGTTGTCAAAGGATATAAGCAGCAACATGGGAGAGACTATGAGGAAACTTTCACACCGGTTCCTAGAATGGAAACCATGAGAGCAGTGTTGTCCATAGTAGCACAAAACAAATGGAAAGTTTACCAAATGGACGTGAAGTTAGCATTCCTAAATGGAGTGTTAATGGAAGAGGTTTACATTGAAAAACCTCTAGGCTATGAAAAGAAAGGCCAAGAGCACAAAGTGTGCAGATTGAAGAAAGCTCTTTATGGGCTGAAGTAAGAACCAAGAGTGTGGTACAGTAGGATAGATTCCTATCTACTGGAAAATGGATTTGAAAAGTGTGAGTGAGAACCCACCCTCTACATCAAAGAAAATGATGGTAAAATACTAATTTTTGTGTTATAGGTTGATGATGTCATTTTCACAGGTAATGATGATTATCTTATTGAAAATTTCAAAATAGTCATGAAAGAAGAATTTGAAATGACTGACATGGGTTTGATGAGATACTTCTTAGGAATAGAAGTAGAACAAAATGGAAATGGGATTTTTATCTCACAAGTGAAATATGTTAATGAATTGTTGGAAATATTTAATATGCAGGAGAGCAAAGCAGCAATCACTCCCACGGTGATGGGATTAAAACTCAGCAAAGAGGACAACAGCAAGGATTTTGATCCTAGTTTGTACAAGAGCATAGTTGGCAGCCTCATGTATTTGACTGCAACTAGGCCAGATATAATGCATGTTGTTAGTTTTATTTCCAGATTCATGGAGAGGCCAAAAGAAGCACATTGGCAGGCAGCAAAAAGGATTCTGAGGTATGTTAAAGGTACTAAAAGGTTTGGCATTTTATACACTATTTCAGAATGTTCAGATTTAATTGGATACACTAATAGTGATTGGGCTGGAAGTGTAGATGATCGGAAAAGCACATACGGTTATGTTTTTCACATGGGTTCAGGAGCCATTTCATGGGCTTCTAAAAAATAGCCTATTGTAGCGTTGTCTACAGCAGAGGAAGAATATGTGGCAACTACAGCAGCAGCGTGTCAAGGAGTTTATGCCAAGAGCAAGCACAAGGAACTGTGATTTTTTGTGACAATAGCTCAGCTATTGCATTATCCAAGAATTCTGTGTTTCATAAGAGAACGAAACACATTGACACAAAGTTTCATTACATTAGGGAATTGGTAAACAATGGAGAAATTTTTGTAGAACACTGCAAAACTCAGGAGCAGGTTGCAGATATTCTAACCAAACCATTGGGGCAGAAAAGTTTTGAGTTTTTGAGGAAATGTATGGGTATGACTGATAACCCAGTAGTTGAAATTAAAGGGGAGCGTTGAAATATTACTTTCAACTGCAGCGCCAATCCTTTGCCATACCCCTTGCATTGATCAATCCACCATTGCCATACCCCTGTCAAGTCGTTAATCAAAGCTCGCGTATTGAGTTTATTGTTTGAGGTGACAGAGGGATGTGTGGTTATAATGGATTCTGCAGTGGGTTACCAACACCCTACACACTTTAGCATGTGTGTATGGGAGAACAACCTCCAATTAATATGCATAAGACATAGATGGACTGGTAGGTATGAGGCCCATGTATGGGACGGTACCTGGAAAAGGGAGTGGATACGATTCAGCAAAAAAGGTGGCAAGAGCTTGTGATCTTGCAGCTCTGAAATTTTGGGGTCCAACCGCCAAAACAAATTTTCCGTCGGCCAATTATGAGAAACAGATTGAAGAGATGTAAGGTAACACACAACAGTGTTAATTTTACAGGAGAGACAAAGTTTTGACTGTGCATTGAACCGTGTACTTCAAGGTGAACTATGCTGGCAGCCTCTATGGGATTTTGACAATCTCGGCGCGCTAGTGGTTACTGTGAAAGCCCAAAACGATAATATAGAGAAAACGTGACAGTAAGCATGGGGTTTTTCAGCTGGGAATGATTGGAGCTTTTTTTTAGTTTCTCTGGCATTTCCTCTGTTTCGCTAATCAGCTGCAACAAGGGGCTCATCAACACCTTTGGAGTTAACTTGGCCTAGAATATTTGGTAACAACAGTCTTGTTAATTAATACAAAGTCTTTTTTAGTGTGTGAAAAACTCTGTTTCCTGTGTTAAAAACAGAGCATTATTCTCTATTCATTGTTGTTTTGGAATTATAAAAAATTCCCAACAAATTATATATTGATGCTCCGCTTTCAGAGGTTCCAAAGTCATTTGGGAAGCTAAAGCACCTTGAGAAATTTTTCCTGTGCACATGTTATCGTGAAAATTTTCCAAATGAATTTGGTAACTTATCAGGCCTTCAAAGTCTTCACTTTGAATGCTCCGCTATGCAGGCACTACCATACTCAGCTGGGTACTTGAGGGGCCTCCAAATATTTGACTTGACTGGATGCTCCACTGTGCAGACACTCCTAGACTCGGTTGGGAACCTAACAAGCCTCCACAAGCCTCCAAATTCTTGTCTTGGGCCGGTGCTCCACTTTTCAGATGCTTCAATTCTCGATTGGGAACCTGACGGGCCTCCAAAATCTTGACTTGAGTTTGTGCTCCACTCTGCACACACTCCCAAACTCAGTGGGGAACCTAACAGCCCTCCAAAGACTTGACTTGGGCGGCTACTCCACTTTGCAAATGCTACGAGATTCAGTTGAGAACCTGATAGACATCCAGATACTTGTTGGAAATAATAATCCCAACCACTGCAATAAACAGTCTGACAACTGACAACAGCCATACGTGACGCATTTTTGTAGGTTGTGTCTCTGCCTGAAGATAGAAGGACTGAAGCCAGAAGTGAACCATTCAGAAACTCAACAAAGGAATTTAAAGAAGTTAATGTACTTTGGTAAATAGATATGGGTAAACATTCATTCAGCGGCCATTGCCCACACTCCAGAAACACTTACGCATTTCTGAACACACTCAACAACAACATCATATTAATTATTTTGTTCCATCAGGAATTAAATGTAAAATTGTATGTTGAGTTAAATATGAATGTAAAATTCATTTTGACTGTATAGAGAGGTTAGTGAGTAAGAGGGCAAAAAGAAAAAGAGTCCAAGTCTCTATGGAGAAAATGGTGGAGCAAATTTTGGTGGGTGCCTGAAAACAACATTACTCTGTTTTACTGTGTGTTATTCTAGGTAAGTTTAAATCATTGTAACTTTTATTTACTTGGTGGATAAGAGGCAATCTCATGTAAATATATTTCATGTTTTACAATTCAATACTAAGTTTTTATTGTGTTGCTCCAAAACCTATTTCCTCATTTTTGAGGTGAGTAAATATTATTCATAAGTCTCTGAAATAGCTGCCCGGTGCGCAAAATCCAAGTCTGGGAAATATCTTTGGGAAAAGGTAGCTCCACGAAATCAACTTCGCCGTGCGTGAATGATCCAGGTGGATATTGGTGGCCACCCGCTAATTCGACTTGGATCCCCTCTATTGCTTCATGCAGTTTTTTTTCAGTTTCCTTAATTATTGCACAATTTACTATTTTTAGCAGTTTTTCGGGTCCTAAACTTCCGAAGCCGTTTTGAGGCCCTAAACGACGTTTTTTGGGAAATCTACCGCCAGCGATTATACGTGACTAAAATTTGTCTTTTTCGTCGTAGTCCTCGGAGAGATCTTTCCAACGGGCTATCATGCGCGTCAAACGGAGATAAGACGACCAATTCGCGACCCTGGGAAGTTGATGTACCAACTTACCCAAAAAACGGGCCCACAATTTGGCGTTCATCTTCCAGGTAGGTTTTGATGGAAGGGTTTTCCATTGTTTCTACAATAAATAGGCCTTCGAGCCTCATTGTAACACAGTTCAGAGGCATGTAGCCACACATCTCTTCTCAAAGATACGCTGCCATCGCCCTAGCTGGTTTATTTCCATTTCGGGTTGTAAGCATATTTCAGTATTTTCCATTAATGAAATGAAGTATTATTTCCGCTGCATCTTTGTGTATATGGTTATCTCTGCAATTTGTTGCATTCCTGTTTAAGTTTGGATCAGTGAACCTAGTTTCGGGAAAGTAGCTTTGCGAAAGTAATAACTCTCTGCCTCTCCCCTCCGTGAAAACGAAAATTAAATTCCTAAATTTTTTCTAACATGGTATCAGAGCGGGTTAAACTCTATTAGTGTAAAAACAAATGTTTTTACTAATAGTAAAAATTGTTTTTTAGCATGTATTATTTTTTAGCATATTATCTCTGATGTTTACTTTGTCCCCGGTTTGAAACATAATCTCATGAGTGTTGGACAACTCATGCAAAAAGTCTACAATGTCTTCTTCAAAAATGATGTGTGCACAATTTTGGATAGGCCTCCAAGCAGACAATTGATTACAAAGTTTCAAATGACAGATAATATAATGTTTCCCCTGAAAATAATATTAGATTTTCATAAAGAAGGTGCACAAGCACAACTATCTATGAACTCACAAGAAAATGGAAGAAAAGAGGCAATTGTCACACAAGTAAACTTTCAAGCAGAGGTAAAAGATGAAAACTGGTTATGGCACTTGAGATTTGGACATCTCAACTTTGGAGGTTTGAATTTGTTGCATAGGAAAGGCGTGGTGAAGGGTTTACCACTCATAGAAAACCCAGACAACATATGTGAAGGATGTATCTAGGGCAAGCAATATAGAGAGACATTTCCAGCAGGAAAGTCAGTGAGGGAAAAGGAACCTTTGGATATTGTCTACTCAGACTTATGTGGATCAATGTAGACACCATCATTTGGTGGCAGCCACTATGTATTGACCTTCATAGATGACTACACAAGGAAGACATGGGTCCTTCCCCTAAAACAGAAAAGTGAAATGTTTGAGCGCTTTCGACAATACAAAGCTCTTATTGAGAAGCAAAGCGGACAGTACATCAAAGTCCTTAGAACTGATAGAGGTGGAGAATACATCTCAAATGACTTCCTTCGATTTTGCAAGGAACATGGAATTCACAAGCAATTCACAACAAAATATACACCACAGCAAAATGGTGTGGCAGAAAGGAAGAATAGGACCATTATGGAGATGGCAAGGAGTATGTTGAAGGCAAAGCATTTGCCAAATGATTACTGGGCTGAAGTTGTCGCTTGTGCAACATATATCTTGAATAGATGTCCAACCAAAAGCATCCAAAACATTGTTCTCGAAGAGGCATGGAGTGGAAGAAAACAAAATGTCATCACATGAGAGTTTTTGGATGTGTGGCTTATGCACATGTCCCAGATGAGTTGAGAAAGAAGTTGGACAACAAGGGGGAGAAATGCATATTTGTTGGATATAGTGATGAATCCAAGGCATACAAACTCCACAATCCATTAACCAAGAAGGCCATAATCAGCAGATATGTGCATTTCATGGAAGAGGAAGCATGGGATGGAAGTTTAGAGAAGACAATCAATGTCAAATCATGTATACCACATGAGGACAGAGAGGAATTAACAACAGCAAGTAATTCCTCAATTCTGAC
Organism: Pinus taeda; assembly: GCA_000404065.3. Taxonomy (NCBI): domain Eukaryota; kingdom Viridiplantae; phylum Streptophyta; class Pinopsida; order Pinales; family Pinaceae; genus Pinus; species Pinus taeda. Next base: position 15,507 of record APFE031071840.1, read on the forward strand.
TTCCTCTACTCCTATTCAAGCGCAGCAAAGCAGATAGCAAGCAACCCCATCAACAAATAATAGGACAGTTTCGCGCATCCAAGCAAGTGCTTCTCCAAGCTCACCGCGAAGCGCGACACCAAGTGACATATCGAGCTCATCTTCAGCATGCACAAGAAGGCCAAAATTCAAAAATTTAAATGAAATTTATGAGCAAGATGAAGTTGATAGTAGTGCAGGTTTTAATTCCTTATTTGCATTATTTTGTCATGTAGATGACCCAATCCACTTTGAAGATGCAGTCAAAGAATAAAAATGGGTTGCGTAAATGGAGGAAGAAATAGAAGCAACAGAAAGGAATGATACATGGGAGTTAGTGAGCCTTCCGAAAGGAAAACATGTTATTGGGGTAAAGTGGGTCTATAAGACCAAAAGCAACATTGAGGGAAATATTGAATGGCACAAAGCAAGGCTAGTTGTCAAAGGATACCAGCAGTAGCATGGAAGAGATTACGTGGAGACATTCGCGCCAGTCGCACAGATGGAGACAGTGCACGTAGTTGTGACGATTGTCGCGCAGCATAAATGGACAATATATCATATGGACATAAAGTCAGCGTTCTTGAATGGAGTGTTGAAAGAGGAAATGTATGTCACGCAACCACCTAGTTATGAAATTTAAAGCCAAGAAGACAAAGTATATCGGTTGAAGAAAGCTCTTTATGGGTTGAAGCAAGCACCGCGCACATGGTACAACAGGATAGATGCTTACTTGTTAGGCAATGGTTTCGAAAATGTGGCTGTGAGCCTACTCTCTACATCAAAGAGAGCGAATGAAAGATTCTCATTGTCGTCTTATATGTAGATGATTTGATCTTTACAAGCAGTGATGATTTCCTCATCGCTGATTTCAAAAAAGTCATGAAGAGTGAGTTTGAAATGACTTACATGGGATTGTTAAGATATTTTTTCGACACAGAAGTGAAGCAAACAGAAAATGGCATTTTTGTCTCTCAAGCAAAGTATGTGGCAGAAATTTTGGAGAGGTTTAAAATGTAGAACAGTAAGTCCACACTAACTCCAACTGTCATAGGGTCGAAGTTGAGCAAGGAATATTACAGCAGCAATGTCAATCCGACATTATACAAAAGCATGATAGGCAGCCTGATGTATTTGACTGCCACTAGGCCAGATATAATATATGCAATAAGTTTGGTGTCAAGATTCATGGAGACACCCAAGGAGACACATTGGCAAGTAGCAAAAAGGATTCTGAGGTATGTCAATGGGACAAAACAGTATGGCGTTTTGTACACAACAACCAGTGATTTCAGGCTGGTTGGTTACACTGGCAGCAATTGGGCAGGCAGTGTCAATGACAAAAAGAGCATGTCAGGATATGTTTTTCATTTGGGTTCCGGAGCCATTTCATGGGCCTCCAAGAAGCAGCCAATAGTGTCACTGTCAACAGCAGAATCTAAATATGTCGCAGCAACATCGACAACATATCAGGCAGTTTGGATGAGAAGGATGTTGAAGGATCTTTGTCATAACCAAGAGGGCGTGACAACTATTTTCAGCGACAACATCTCAACAATTGCATTGTTAAAGAATTATGTCTTCCACAAAAGGACCAAGCATATTGATGTTAAATATCATTTTATTAGAGAGTTGATTAACGATAATGAAATTGTGTTGCAACACTGCAAGTCACAGGAACAATTTGCTGATATTTTCACAAAGCAATTGGCAGGTGAAAGTTTTGTTTATCTCAGAAACTGTTTGGGAATTGTCAATGGCGGAAATTTTGATTAAGAGGGAGTGTTGGAAATAATAATCCCAACTACTGCAATAAACAACCTAACAACAACCATACCTGTCAGAAGTATTTTTGTAGGTTGCATCTCTGCTTGAAGATAGAAGGACTGAGGCCAGACGTGAACCATTCAGAAACTCAACAAAATCATTTAAAGAAGTTAATGTACTTTGGTAAACAGATATGGGCAAACATTCATTCAGTGACCATTGCCCACACTCCAGAAACACCTGTGTGTTTCTGAACACACTCAATCATGAATTAAATGTAAAATTGTATGTTGAGTTAAATATGAATGTAAAATTCATTTTGACTGTGTAGAGAGGTTAGTGAGTAAGAGGGCAAACAAAAAAAGAATGCAAGTCCCTGTGGATAAAATGGTGGAGCAAATTTTGTTGGGCGCGTGAAAACAACAGTTACTCTATTTTACTGTGTTATTCCAGGTAAGTTTAAATCACTGTAACTTTTATTTTACTTGGTGAATGTGCGGCAGTCTCATGTAAATGTATTTAATGTTTTATAATTCAATACTGAGTTTTTATTGTGTTGCTCCAAAACCTACTTCCTCATTTTTTCCGTGAGTAAATATTATTCACAATTCTCTGAAATAGCTGCCCGGTGCGCTAAATCTAAGTCTAGGAAATAGCCTCGCGGTACGCTCTGCAAAATTAGCTTCGTAGTGCGCGAGCCTAGTTTCAAGAAAGTAATAACTCTCTGCCTCTCCCCTTTGCGAAAATGAAAATTAAATTCCTAAATTTTTTCTATCAATACTTGACTTGGCCGTGTGCTGCACTCCGCAGACTCTCCCAGACTCAGTTGGGAACCTGACAGGCCTCCAAACGCTTGACTTGGGATAGTGCTCTAGTCTCCAAATGCTTGAATTGGGATGGTGCTCTAGTCTGCAGACGCTTCCATACTCAGTTGGGAGCCTTAGGGGCCTCCAAAATCTTGACTTGCGTTTCTGCACCACTATGCAAATGCTCCTAGGCTCGGTGGGGAACCTAACGGGCCTCCAACTTTTTGACTTTAAAGCATAGTTACCAAATACGGCCGAATCACAGCTAAAAATACAAAAATTCACCCGTACGATTTGAATACCGAATAGTTCGATAAAATTTGATCCGGTTCGTAGGTGCTTAACGATTTGGGCGCATGTATGGTTCATTACCTGGCATAGTTAATGGCCACATATGGTTTATTAACTAAACAAAAAATAGATTGCTGTGGTATGGCATGCTACAGAGAAAAACAAAAATTGTTGCAGTATGGCATGCTGCAGAGTAAAACAAAATTTGTTGCAGTATGGCATGCAACAGAGAAAAACAAAAATTGTTGTGGTATGTCAAGCAACAGAGAAAGACAAAAGATTCACTGAGTAGATTGTTCATTCGCTAAACACAAATAGATTGCTGCTATATGGCATGCACGCATAGGAAAATAGAAATTGCTGCGATATAGCATGCACTCAGCTAAAAACATAAAAATTTGCTGCTTTATAGCATGCACGGAGCTAAAAAAATAAAAATTAGGAGACTTATGGGTTACTTAGATTTTATAGGTTAAATGAGTAATAACAGTTATTATCAAAATTCCCAATCTCAAAGGTAAGTTGTAGAGTTATGAGCATTGATGTTATTAAATCTTATTTTCTGGTTAGATTTTTCCCACTCCGAGAGAAGGAAATGAAAGTATTTAAATTAGAAAATTTCTTTTTTCAAAAATAAGCGGTTGATTGTTTTATAAAATAAATTTGAATATTAATTTTCTAAATAGAGAAGGAATTTACATTAATTAATCTTTGAAATCAATGAAAGAATATAGGTTTTTGAAAAGAGTATATGGTTTGGAGGGAAATGCATAGAAGGATATTTTCTGGTTAGATTTTTCTCACTAATAGAGAAGGAAATGGAAGTATTTAAATTAGAAAATTTCTTTTTTCAAAGACAAGAGATTGATTTTTCTATAAAATAAATTTGAATATTAATTTTCTAAATAAAAAAGGATTTTATATTAATAAAATTTTGAAATCAAAGAAAAAATATAGGTTTTTGAAAAGAGTATATAGTTTAGAGTGAAATGCACAAAAAGAAATGGAAGTACCTAAATTAGAAAATTTATTTAAGAATATAGGTTTTTGAAAAAAGTATATAATTTGGAGGGAAGAAGTGAGTGTAAATTTTTTTTGGGTGGATTTGGTTCTGAAGATTTTTTATTATATACAGTTATAAGTCATAGAAAATTCAAAATAAATTAGAAAGAAAATAGCTAAAAATATTTTAAAAATACATTATTTAAAAAAATTTTAAAAACTGTATTATCGAATTGAAAATTTTTCATTGAAATGGAAAAGACTTCCAACTAAAAAGAAGAATAATTTAACTATAGGTCTTAATGGGGTTGATCATCACATTAACAAAGTTTGTTCATAAATATTTACATCTGCATATACTAATCTTATAAATCTTCGCATCTACCTATTTGTAAGTATACATAGAGCCTCGTCTCTTGCACCATTTTATTAGACAAACATTTATCTTATTGGTTAAAAATGCACTCTTTTTTACATAAAACCTTTAGATTACAATAATTCATTTTATTTATTAATATAAATAAATTTTCGAACCCTTTAACTTATAAAGAGAATCCGGATGGTCTGTTTGCCTTACCAACTCAGATTTGATGGAAAAGAATGTGACATGTTTAGCTGGGAAAAGGTGGGGAAATTGTTTTAACTAAGATGTTAATAATTTTGAATAATCGATAGTTTAATTATAATAATATAGAAATATATTTATATATATTATAATATTATATTTATGTAAGTAATTTTTTTATATTGAAAATATGTTTATGATTAAGTATATATAAGAAGAGTTTAAACAATATAGAAGATAAGGGGTTTCTAAAATTGCTTCAAATTCTAGCCAAAATCATTTTTGGCTCAAGTAGGTATGGCATACTAATGTCAAATGTTGGGTACACTATTGGAGACAATAGAAAAGGTCATTTTGCAATCAAAATAATATTAAAAATATTATTACCTCAAATCTCCAAAGTAAAAAATGACTCTCTTTTTTTACTGCCATAAAAGAAGAAAATAAACATTGATAATATGAGAACAAATTTTCATGAACTCCATAAATTTTACCCTATTAAAAAAATAAAATATAAACTCTTTTAAAACTACATTTATTTTTTCAATTTTTAAATAATGCCTCATATAAAATTACCGTATACCAAAACAAATCTCATATGTCAAAGATAATTATACCCAAGTCACCTAGAACTTGTATTTGGAGAAAGTACCCCAAACCCTTAGCTACCTTCCACACATTAAAAAATAATCAATAACTTAACAAACATGCATTATCTTCACCAATAAATTAATAACAAATTAACTTCTTCATTGTTGTTATCATAAAAACAATATTTCCATTAACTTCATTTTCCATCATAAATTAAATATATTTTTAACTTTAACCTTACTTAAAATTTTAAATATACTTTGAATGTAATTCAAATAATGATCGCTTACATCATGATTATTATATCAATAGGCATGCATATTTTAGAATAAGGCTTATTTATCAATAATTATTAAGTGGATGTTAGAGATTTTACATCGACATAATATTTTAGAATATTTTTGGTAATATACACAAATCAAAGGTTGAAATTTATTTCCAACTTAATTATGATCTTTTTACCATTTAAATTTAATGGATTAATTAAATAAAATGTCATATAGACAAGTTTCATATGAAATAAGTGTTAGAAATAATGCTTCCATATCATGTGTAGTTATCATTATAAGTTCCTAGGAGTCAGTCTAAAAAGTGTTAATTCTTATATAATGAGTTAGAGTCGGGATCTAAAGGTAGAAGTATCAAAATCAATGTGTTATGTTTTATATATGTAATTTTTGTGATGAATAATATCATAATGTGTGATTTTGTGATAAATAATATCATAATCTGTGATTTATGTTGTAGAATTACTATTTCTACTTATCTCTCAATTTCTAATATGGTATTAGAAACACTCTGGCCTGATTCCCTGCGAGGAAAATGAGAGATCCTTTACTACAATTTCTAATATAGTATTAGAAACACTCTGGCCTGATTCCCTCCGAGGAAAATGAGAGATCCTTTACTTTTGCTGCTTTCTAAAATATATGAAGTGTGTGAAATAGTGTGAATTTTTTTGTATTCTTTATACTGTTGTGTTTTGTGTGGATCATTGATCTGTGTGGGAGATCATCATTTGCCTGCATGAAGGAATAGTCGAACAGTTGCTGGATCGCTAGAGAGCACTACAGTTGTGTGAAGAGACTCTTGTTTTCTGAGTAGATCCAGGTTTCAGAGTCGCATCATCAGCATGAGAGAAGCCCATCGATGTTGTTTTCTGAGTAGATCCAAGTTTCAGAATGGCATCATCATCATAAGAGAAGCCCATCGATGTATCACTTACATAGCGCTGTTAATTCTTCAACGCATAGAAGATGAAAATCTGGACGAGATATCTGCATCAGATTTCGTTTTGATTGTTGCAGGCTCACTAAAAATTGCGTGGCAGAGCTTGGCAAATATGTGAGTCACTGTTGGCCCAGGTTCTGGAGTGGATGCGTGCGCCCCCCAGGATGAGTCTATTCCTGTCATAACGGCTGAAGAGCTGGCTGGAGAAGATGGGCTCTCAGATGAAGGCATTCTTTGATTCCACGGGAAAGTTATGGAGGGAGCAGACTCTAGTGGGGAGCAGCGTTCGGCATCTGGCACAGAGAAGTAAGGATAAATTTTTATGTGTCAAAAAAAATTTAAACTATGATTTTTGTCATTTAAAAAAAAATGGAATAATTTTTTAAATTTTTTTAAGAAGTGTCGTTAAATTTTCAATTTTTATATAAATTTCATTTTTTCTGAAATTAGAATTTTAAGAATGTTGAATTTGGGAATTTTTTTTCATGTTAAAACTTAAATCTCATTTGAGAAAATTTCGAAAACAACAGTTTCTTTTTGAGAGTTGTTTTTTCTAATTGTGCATATGATGCAAGTTTTTATTATTTATTATGTCAAAATTACTTTTTCATACCATTACATTTGGCAATTTCTAAGTTGCTCCCATTTAAAAACAACAATTTCTTTTTGAGTTGTTTTTTCTAATTGTGCATATGATCCAAGTTCTTATTAATTATTATTTCACAATTACCCTTTGATACCATTTCATTTGGTAGTTTCAATAGAGAGCCACTAGATGTCAATATGGGTCATGTATTGGTTCTGTAATTTTACTGGGTTGTGCCTGAATGTTGCCCAAAGCAAGGTTTGACAACTATTTAAGTTGGATAGGAGCATTGATTCATGATTCAGAAAACACCTGTCAAGCAAGGTTTAAGCACAATTTATGCTTGGAGAAGAGCGCATTCCACAGGCTTCCTAACATATTGGATTTTATTTGTTTGCGGATTCCCAATTCCTGGTATATTATCATATTTCCAATTTTTGAATGACATACGTGTATGAGTGTTAGTAAATTTGCCAGTGACTTGGAGGCAAGATAGCAAGATACTAGTTGCCTCCAAGTCACTAGCACATTTATTAACACTCATACAAATATGTCATTCAGAAATCGGGAATATGAAAACATACCAGGAATTGAGAATCCACAAACAAATAAAATCCACTACGTTAGGAAACCTGTGGAATGTGCTCCTCTCCAAGCATAAATTGTGCTTAAACCTTGCTTGACAAGTGTTTGTTGAATCATGAATCAATGCTCCTCTCCAGCTTAAATAGTTGTCAAACCTTGCTTTGGGCAGCCTTCAGGCACAACTCATTAAAATTATAGACCCAATACATGACCCATATTGACATCTAGTGGCTCTATATTGAAACTACCAAATGAAATGGTATCAAAGGGTAATTGTGAAATAATAATCAATAAGAACTTGGATTATGTGCACAATTAGAAAAAACAACTCAAAAAGAAACTGTTGTTTTTTAAATGGAAGCAACTTAGAAACTGTGAAATGTAATGTATGAAAAGGTAATTTTGACATAATAAGTAATAAGAACTTGCATCATATGCACAATTAGAAAAAACAATTCAAAGAGACACTGTTGTTTTTGAAATGGGAGTTTCTCAAATGAGATTTAAGTTTTAACATGAAAGGAAATTCCAAATTCAACGTTCTTAAAATTTTAATTTCAGAAAAAAAATGAAATTTAAAAAAATTTGAAAATTTAACAGCGTTTCTTTAAAAAATTTAAGATATTATTCAATTTTTTTTTAAATAAATCATATTTTAAATTTTTTTTGACAGGTAAAAATTTCTTATTACTTTACCATTTCAAGGGCTCTGACGTGTTCAATTTTGAACGCTGACTGCGGAGGTCTTCCGGTTTTTTTTGTCAGTGCCGGTACACATGGGGAGGTGAGGAGACTACAGCCTGGACCGCTATTACTCAGGTTTTTTTTTTCAGTGCCGGTACACATGTGGGACCTCAATTCATTCCTCAGATACCTCTGCCAATGTCGTTGCCATCACGTCAAAGAGGAATGGACAGATTATTGATTACAATGCTATTGTAGTTGATTATGAGAGCACCTCTCCCCCGTTTCATCAGGACCAGAGGAAAGTGAACACCGCATCTCACGAAGATCCTGTGGCCGGGAATGTCTATGCTGCTGGGAAATCTCAGAGTGGTTTCAATTTTTTGATATTGTCTCCAAGTTTATGATGGTAGTGGACGTCTTCTATGGGCTTATATTGGTTCAATGTTTTAGTTTTTAATTTGGGTCTTTATTTTAAGGTTTGAAATATAAAGGTAGAGTGATTTTATGGTCAAGACCAGGTAATGAATAAAAAACATCTTTTAAGTGAATGGTTTTTAAAGTTTTGGGGGGTGTTGAGAGAATATATATGGATTTGGTTATGTTTATTTTGTTATATGCTATTGTGTTTTGTTATTCTTGAGTGCTTCAAGAACATTAGTTACAGGTTTTCTTCATATGCATGAAAGTGTTTATGTTAAAAATATCAGTTGTATGATGCATTGCTGGATAAACTCAGTACATAGACAACTTACCTATATAACTAGAAGTATGTATTTGGATGCATACTACTAGGATGGAAGCATGTCCATAGAAATATTCAGTATTTAGGCTATTATTTGGGGTAGTGAAGAAATCTCAATTGTACAAAGTTCAACAATAATGATCAAAGACATTTGTGTTTTAAATGGAGGTCAAGTGACTACTCGAAGAGGTGGTGGTAAAGAAAGAGCGATGTTTGCAAGATTCCATAGTGGATGTGAGGGTTGATGAAGGCCAGTGAAACATATATCATATTGCTATTGTAATTTCCATGTAAACATTAAAGGTGGGTGTTGGAAGTAATGTTTACATGTCATGTGTAGCTGTTATTGTGAGTCCCTAGGAGTCAGTGACCAGTGAAACATATATCATATTGTTGTTGTAATTTTCATGTAAGCATCAAGGGAGGGTGTTGGAAGTAATGCTTCCATGCCATGTGTAGTTGTCATTGTGAATCCCTAGGTGTCAGTCTAGAAGATGTTGATTCCTATGTAGTGAGTTGGAGTCATGATCTATATGTATCGAAGTCAATGTGTTATATCTTATATATATGTTACGTTTGTGATGAATAATAAGCCATATGTTATTAATAAGCCATGGTATTAGCTCGTAGTATTGTAACAAACCCTATTTACAAATTAAGAATCTCCATAATAAAATATTGTTACAAATTAAAAATATTGTTAAGTTTTTTTAAAATGTGTATAAGTCTCATATGTTAATTCTTTTTATAATTATTAATAATAATGATAACAAACTAAAATAAAATTATAACTAAATGTGTGTTTTGATGTTTATCATAAATTAATGCCTATCAAAATTTACCAACGATAATTAAATAACTATCCTAATTATTAACTAAATAAAATACACTTAAAACCTTTATCATTTATTAAATTTAATTCTACTAATTTACATGGCGACAATTCAACTTTCCATGCAATTTTATATTCACTTACCAATACCCATATCTCTATCATCTTTATAGTCGTCTTTCCTAGCTTTTAAAAGAAATATTTTGAATTTAATATCTTTAAATTATTGAAATGT
>APFE031071840.1:26966-56840 GCA_000404065.3 Pinus taeda
GGTACCTGTGCGGACACTTGGCTTGCTGCCTCACATCCCCTGCAATCTTGCAATCCTGCTACCTGTACTACTGCAGATGGCACTGTCATTGTCACTGTTGCCCCTGTACTACAACTCCCTCTCAACATGTTGCATCTTGTTGCCCATAGCATTGTCACTACTAATTGTTGCACTATAACTTTTGATACTTATCCATTATTGAAATAGATTCTTTACCATCCATATCTTCTCCATAAAATGAACAAACTTTGTCTTTCCTATAGCCTTGGTGAGGATGTCTGCCACCTGTTCTCCTGTAGGAGTGTACCTCAACTGCACTGCCCCTCGTTGGACACAGTCTCTGACAAAGTGACACCTGATATCAATGTGCTTTAGCCAATCATGAAATACTAGATTCTCAAAGAGCTTGATGCAACTCTGATTATCACACATGATCCTAGTCGCTTCCATCCTTCTCCTAAATAGATTCACAAGCAATTTCCTAAGCCATATGGCTTTGCATGAAGTTGTGCTAGTTGTCATATATTATGCTTCAGCTGAGCTCAGAGCCACGGATTTCTATTTCCTACTACATCAGGAGGTCATTCCTGATCCAATGTTGAAACAATACCCAATTGTACTTTTCCGATCTACTGAACTTCTAGCTCAATCTGCGTCAGTGAACCCACTCAGCCTGATGTCATTGCCTCTGGTATACAATAGTACATGCTCGACTGTTCCTTGTATATACCTGAGAACATGTTTAGTTGTTGCCTAGTGCACCCTCTTAGGTTCTATAATGAACTAACTAAGGGTATTTACAGTGTAACAAATATCTGCCCTGGTATTGACCAGATACATTAAGGACCTTATGAGCTACTTGTACAAGTTGGGATCAACATCTTTATCTTAGGATGCATCAATCTTCCTCCAGTTCGTGATCATTGGAGTAATCATAGGTCTACAACCTTGCATCCTAAATCTATTCAAGGTTTCTGTATCATATCTCCCTTGTCCCAAGAAGATCTCACCCTTCTGTTCCCAAAATTCCAACCCCATAAAATAATGCATTTGCCCCAAATCCTTCATGTCGAATTATGTGGCTAGGTTCTTCTTGCAGTCTTTGATGAACCTGGATAATCCTATCAGGAAGAGATCATCCACATATAACACTAGGATTAGAAGCTCATTCTTTATAACCAGATAGTAGAGATTAGGGTCTCTGCCACTCTTGACGAACCCCATCTTCTAGAAGTAGCCACCAATTCGACAGTACCATGCCCTAGGTGTCTGTTTCAGCCCATATAAGGCTTTATTTAATCTGCATACATGATATTTCTTCTCATGTGTCTCAAAACCTTCTGGTTGTTTGATGTATACTTCCTCTTCTATTACCCCATTCAAGAATGTCATCTTGACATCCATCTGATGAATCTCCCACAGCATTTACGTTGCAAGAGATATCACGGTCCTAATAGAAGTATACCTGGCTATTGGGGCAAATGTTTCTTCATAGTATATCCCTTCCTTCTGAGCATACCCCTTAGCCACGAACCTGGTTTTGTATTTTTCCACACTGCTGTTCGTAGCATATTTGACCTTGTAGATTCATCTCAAACCTACCACTGATCTGTCTTGAGACCTAGGTACCAATTCCCAGACATCATTGATCGTTATAGAGTTGTATTCCTCTGCCATAACATCTACCCATACTTGATGTTGAACGACCTCCTCAAAATTAGAGCTACTAAAGCCTTGTGTCTATCTGGTTGTCTTCGCTCCCTTTTACTATTCTTGGGTGCACCAATGAATTATTCTGAATCTTATAGAATATGTTAGAGTTCCCGGCTCATTCTTCCACTAATAGTAGGTACATATATCAACTCCTCTTCTTCCTGAGATTCCTCCTGTTCTTAAGCCTTGTCTTCAGGAGGATTTATGGTACTAGTTTCCGTTGGTTGAAGTGGTCTAACCAATGGCTTGGGATCTTTCGATTGCTCCTCAGAAGGCATTTCTCGAGATTTTTTAAAATTCTATCCTCCATGAACTTTACATCTAGCCGAACTACTACCTTCCTACTCCCTAGAAGATAGACTCTATATGCCTTAACATTCTCACTATATCCCACAAGATATCCTTTCTCAACAGTTTGATCTAATTTCTTTCTCTTCTCTTTGTGTATACGACAATATGCTAAACTCCCAAATATCTTGAAATGACTGAATTTAGGTGTCTTCCCGGTGAAGACCTTCTCCAGAGTGATTTTTCCCAATGCCTTGTGAAAAGTCCTATTCTGGACATAAATTGTCATGCTGCATGCTTCTGCCCACAAGAATTTAGACATATCCTGATCATACAACATTGCCCTAGTTTCTTCCATAATAGTCCTGCTTTTCCTTTCTGCTACTCCATTCTGCTTTGGATTGTAGGGAGTTGTCCACTCTCCACCATTGTTCGAGTGCAACACTTTTATCTTCTTTCCTGTCAGATTCTCGACTAGAGCTTGGAATTCTTTGAATCGACCGAAAACCTCATCCTTGGTTTTCAGAAAGTAGATCCAAGTCTTCTTGGAATGGTTATCGATGAAGGTGTCGAAGTACTCAGCACCACTAAGAGATTTTGTGGACATCGGTCCACAAATGTTTGAGTGTATCAATTCTAGCACACTCTTCTCCCTATTGTTACTTCCAGAAAATGCGACTTTGGCATACTTGCCTAAAGCACACCCTCTACATACATCATCTCGTTCAGTACTTAGTTCTAGAACTCCTAATACAGTCTTCCTTAGAATTCTCAAAGCCCCATGGTGTAAGTGTCCCATCCTCCTGTGCCATAGCTCATTCAAGTCTTTGTCTCCATTATTGCCTATCAGTGCCATTGGTGATTCTAGTTGTAACCTGTACAACCTATTACTTCTGATTCCAATCTGAGCCTTCTTCTTCCAACTTGGACGTTTGACATATAATTTACTTAATGAAGAAAACACCATAGCCCTTGTTTCAAAGTTGAGATACGGAAAGTAAGTTCATTCCCAATCCCGACACATGCAGCACATTTGTTTCCTAAAGTCCCTCTCCTACTTTGGTTTGAAAAATTGTGGTACCTCTTCCTACTGGAGTACACTTTGCCTTATTCCCCATGGTGATATGAAAAATCATTCTTTCTTCATGATAATTTGAAAAACATTCTCAAATTCCTATCATATGCGAGGAAGATCAACTGTCTATATACCAAACCTCTGAGGAGGCACAGCTTGCAAGGCAAGCGACTTCTTCTTCCAATTTGGAAGCTAATATCAAATATTTGTCCCTTGTGCATTCTTCTGGAAATCTATGTGAGTCCCCTTGAGTGAATGCCTCTGCATCATGCTCTTGACCCATAATTGATTTTCCTTTCCTGTTGTCGGATCTCTGCTCTGATACCATGTAAAAATTTCCAAATTGAAATTCTATCACTACAACAATGGATTTATTTCACCTACTTATTATTCTCAATAGTTTATTTACGAAATTCCTTTAGAAATATTAAAATAAATTCTACTACAGTTATCACACAATTTTTTTTTTAACAAGATCGGTTACTTATATATTATAAAAAACTTCGAGGACCATGTCCTATTACATATGAGAGAAAAAACAGAGAGGTGAGGATCCAAAATGGGTGCGCAGACCCTTGATCCTTGTTGATGAAAACACGGAGTGCAGATTGAAAGAGGTAACAGCTATATTGTCGTACAAAAGAACCTACTAACAGACAAAATTTACAATGCATATATCCTAAGGTTGCTGTTGGTTAACTGAGTCATCAGGCTGAGCTTCTTTTCTTGCACTGGCCCTTGTCGAGGCTTCTGCTTGCATGCTCTGAGTTAAGGTCTTGATGTGGGAGATTGCTTCCTCCATATGGTTGCATCTCTCCTTGAGGGCCTCAATCTCTGCTTTCTGCTTCTCCAACTTCTTCCTTTTGGACCTGCTGTCTGCTTGAAAGTCATCCTTGAGTTCATTGAAGTGTTTGACGAATCTGGCAATCATAAAACAGTGGGATTTGCACAGCGTGCATTCACTGTTAGTGATGACTTTCTCTAAGGGATTTGCTGCTGGCTCGCGGGTTTCCTGCTGATCTGCCATTTCAAAGACTTGGGGGAGTGCAGCAAGGCCAAGCTACTGTTGAAGGGGGATACAGAGGGTGGATGTGGCAGAGGGATGAGGAAGATGCTGAAAGGGGGAGATCAGGGCGGAGTTCCTGCTCAGAAGAGGGACAGAGAAGGCGAAAGAGCTGATGGCAGCCTGGAGGTGAAAGAAGTCTGAAGAGAGAAAGCGCTGAAACAAGAAAATAGGAAAAAGATTAGTGCTAAAAATGAACCAAGGATCGAGAGATCCAAAGGTTACCACGACAGATGGAGGACAACCTCCACTCTCTGACTGACTAGAAGCGACCTCATAAACTGATGTGCTCCGAATGAAGACTGATGCGCAAACCTTCGCTGCACTGGCCGACTTGTGAGGAGAGAATGGGGGACTGGTGAATTTAAAGGGAGATAAGGGGCTAGACAGAGGTTTCGGGCAGAGGAGCTTTCAGATAGTGAGGTGACTGAGCAGCCTGTCGAAGATTTTACTGCAGGATAGAGCGCTTTTGAAGCTAAGTCTGCCTGACTTGAGCTTGGAATTGGCGGCGAGGATCATGAGGTGCCTGGGCTCATACCTGGACGAAGTGACATAGGTAATGTCGTTTACGTGGATCGAAGAGATGAGGATCTCTGAGGCGCAGTCGGAGAGATTTTCCAGGGGATTAGGGAACTTAGGGATGGGCGCATATCGGGAGAAATGATTGCTGATGAGCAGATTCTGAGGATTTTGGATGAGGTTGGACAAACTAAGGAATTGGTTTGACATAAATAATTTCGTTCTCTCTGACTTGGCCAGTTGACTTGCTGGTTGCCTTGCTGGCTTGCCAGTCTGCCTCAGTGTTGTTGACTGTCAAAACATGTTTGAAGGTGGTGCCTCTTATTCCACTGATGTTGTCCGTGATCCGATTCTTAATATTGTTGAGAGAGATTTGCTTAAATTCGCCCCCTGAAACCATGACTACTATAAGAATAACTGAGTCTCCCATAATGATTGGGTTTTGAATGTTTAGTCTCTTCAGAATTGAGGTACCCAGTAAGAGACTGCAGGCCTAGGCTTTATTGTTAGTCATGTTGCCCAAGCCCCATTCATAAGTGACCATGACTTTGCCCTGATGATCCTTTATAACTCCCCCTGCACCTGCTTTTCCCGGATTATTTTTGGAAGCTCCGTCAAACTGGAGGGTAGGCCTCTTTTGGTCTAAGATCCATTGAGTGACTTCCTCTTTGGTGCCTCTGAGTTTCCACTCCTTCCTTTTCTGGCATAGATTGGAGGTAGTGTTGTTTCTTTTGTCCAAGCTGAGACTGAATTTGCTATACCATTCGGTCTCACTTTTGTTCCAGCTTTCTTGATCTGGTTGAGACATTCCATTGGCACTTATAGTCTCTAAGATGAGCGCTATTGTTTTTGCCAGGGTGCTAGAGATGCTGGGCTTCCTATTGTTGAAAATACATTTATTACGGGTGATCCAAATTTGCCAACAGAGAGTTGAGGGAATGCTATTCCACAGTCTAATGATAAGATTCTTATTTTTCTTGGGGTAAGGGTAGCATTTTCCCCAATTTTTTTGAAGAGAAGTGATCTGGTCGAGCAATTCTCCTCTACTTAGGGGGCTGATGATGAGCTTCCAGCAGCTTTGAGTGAAGGGGCACTCAAGGAAAAGGTGTTGGCTGCTTTCTTCATCGGCTCGACAAAGACAACATATTGAGGGACCAAGAATGCCTCTTTTTTGAGATTTTTAGCCGTGAGGATTTTACCTTTAAGAAGAGTCCAATTAAAGAACTTTACCTTCAGGAGACATTTTGATTTCCAAACCACATTGTGAAGAGCCCAATTGTTGGTGACCATGGCATTATGGAGAAGCTTATAACCATCTTTAACTGTGTAAATCCCTACATTGGGGTCCCAAACATATATGTCCTCTGTCGTTTTGTTTATAGGGGTTGAACCTGAGAGAGAAGTCTTGAGCTCAGTCCAAAGGTCCCTGATTTCGATTGGAGGGGAGAGGCGCTTCTAGTCCTGCCAACTTTTATGATCCCAAGTGGATATGTCATATAAGGAATTCAAGTTTTCTGATTCCATCCAAATTTGGAGAGGTCTGAGGTTTTGAATTAAGTTCCTGGGTCTTGCTCCCATGATTCTATCCGCCCAGATATTGATCTCTCTTCCACTTCCCGACACTCTGGATATGTGATTTCTGAAATGAGGGAGGGCTTTTTTAATGAGCTTCCAAACTGGAGTGCACTGCCTATCCACTATTGTTTCTGAGAGGATGTTAGAATTGGGGCCATTCAGATATTTCCTTTTGATGACCTCTGCCCACCAAGAGCCTTTCCCATTGAGAATTCTCCATATTAGTTTGAATCCCATTGCCATGTTGGAGAGACTTGGGATTTTTATTCCTAGTCCTCCTTTTTCAAACGGGAGGGTAACTTGATCCCATTTGACAAGACTGAATTTTTTGGTATCCTGCCTTCCTCCCTGCCATAGGAAGCTTCTTCTGATTATTTCCATATGTTTATGCGTGCTTGCAGGAGCTAGAATGACTGCGAATTGGTAAATGGGGAGAGCAGAGAGGATGGCTTTGTTGAGGGTAGTTCTACCAGCAAGATTGAGCCAAGTCATTCCCCAGCTCTGAAGTTTTCCTCGAAATTTTTCTATGTGCTTCACCCAGATTTCTGACTTAACCGATTCTTTTGCTAGAGGCAGTCCCAGGTACATAAAGTAGCTCCAATTTCTTTGAGCTGGAATGTCAAGGATCGTGAAAATTCTTTGCATGATTTGCACGGGAACATTCCAAGTGTATATCTTGCATTTTTTGTTGTTTAATTTTCCTCCAGAAGTTGTTAGGAAGGAGTCTAGCGTTTTCTTGAATCTTTTTGCCATCAAGCTAGAGGCTCCCCCAATTAGGAGTGTGTCATCTGCGAAAAGTGAGTGATTTATTCCTTTGGTGCCTCTTTCTATACTTATTCCTGTGATTTCTTTTTGCTTTCGGAGTTTTTCCAAATGAATGCTCAGAGTTTCTGCCATGATTATGTATAAGAAAGGGGAGAGGGGGCAACCTTGTCTCAGTCCCCTAGTGCTTCTGAAATAGGTGCTCGGTCTACCATTAATCAGAGGAGCTATCCAGGGATGAGTGATGCACTCCATGATAATGCTGATAAAATTATTTGATATCCCAAATTTCCTGAGGACTTCCTTCAAGAAGTTGTGGTTGACCCTGTCAAAGGCGTTTGCCATATCTAATTTGATGATCATGCCCCTTTCCTTCCTACTTATGCTGTTGTGGATTGCCTCTTGAATAAGGATGACATTGTCCGTGATTTGTCTGCTTGGGACAAAATCGCCTTGGTTCTCTGAGATGAGGAAGGGGAGAAATTTTTTGAGCCTATTGGCTAGAATTTTAGTAATGATCTTGTAAGAGACATTGCACAAGGAAATTGGGCGGAAACGATCGAAGGAGAGGTGATTGAAATCCTTGGGAATGAGAGCTAGGTGGGAGGATTTGATGTTGTTCCCCATTTTATGTTTTGAGAAGACGTTTTTCACCATCCTTATGTAATCTTTCTTAATAGTTTCCCAGTGATTTCTGTAGAAGGCCATTGTGAACCCATCAGGGCCTGGAGCCTTGTCTTGTTGCATGCTGAACGCTGCCAACTTAATTTCCTCTTCCGTGACCTCTTGGTCCAACTCTCTGTTTTGTAAATCTGAGATTTTTTTTTTTATTGGCCTTAGAAACTCTGCATTGTCCTGAGACTGGGGATCTGCAAATAAGATGGATTTGAAAGGTCTGTAGGCTGCCTCTTTTATTTCTTCCTAGTCCCTTATCTCTTTCCCTTCTACCATAATTCTTTCTATTTGGTTCCCTACGCGTCGAAGATTTAGACTGTTGTGGAAAAGAGAGGTGTTTTTGTCTCTAGCCTGGAGCCAAAGTCACCGAGATTTTTATCTTTGTTCCTCTTCGTCCATTCTATTTTTCCTGTATAATTCCTTGTACATTTCGTTTTCTTTGAGTTGGTCCTCCTCTGTGTACTGAATGCTTTCTTTTTCCTGGTTCCATTGCTCTAATTGTTTATGGAGGTCTGTTCTTTTTTTGTTTTCCTCTGCTACGTAGTTTCTTGCCCACTGCTTGACAACTGATCTGAGAGAGTTAAGTTTGGTTTCCCATATGTAGTGGGGTGAACCAATGACTTCCTTTGCCCACTGCTCCTGTATCAGATTTCAAAATTCTTCTTTGTTGTCCCAGGCTTTGTTGTATTTGAAAGGGAGAGGCCCCAAGTTCCTTCCCTTATCGAAAGTCAAGACCACAGGTTTGTGATCTGAGGCAGAGCCTTGGATGATTTTACTTTTGATGATGGGGAAGCTTGCCACTATTCCTTCTTGAACTAGGATTCTGTCTAGCCTCTCTTTTATGTTGCTGTTGCAAATTCTCTTGTTACTCCAGGTGTACTTCCCATTTTGAGGAGGGATGTCCACAAGATTGTGGGTTTGGATTATAGCTTCTAAGGAATCTCTTGAGGGATCTGCATAGCAATTTCCTCCTAGTTTTTCATCAGCATTCCTGATTAGATTCAAGTCTCCTCCAAGGAATATGTTCCTTCCTTGAACTGTTTGAAGGTCTGTGGTTATTGTGTCCCAGCATGAGGCTTTGTCCCTGTAATGGTTTGGTGCGTAGATGTTATATATTGTGTAGTCCTCTTTTGAAGCTTTGTTTTGGATATCAGTTCTGACCCACCAGCTGTGTGAGTTTTGGTTTGTGAGTTCCCATTTGTTTTTATTCCATATGGTTCCTATACCTCCTGATGCACTTGCTGCGCTTATTGTTGTGCCTAAATAATTTTTGCTTCTTTTGGTATGATTTTGAAAATCTTGGTCAGAGATTTTGGTCTCCTGGATGAGGAGTAGATTTGGCTGCTCGAGTTTAAGAAGATCCCGGACTGCATTTGTTTTGAGGGAGGATCCCATCCCCCTACAATTCCAAGAGACCAAAATCATCATTTACCATTTTTGGTGTGGATCCCGCTCTTCTCTTTCATCTTTTCCCCACTACCTTTTGACTTATCTAGGAAGGTGTCCATTGGTTGCTGAGTTCCAGTGGCCATTTCTTTTGCTGCGTTTTCATCCCTGATTTCTTTATTTGACTTCCTACCTACTTTTCTAGGGGGATCAGAGGTGAGGTTATTTTCTTTTGTTTTGTTCCTGGTTAGAATTCGTTCCATAGTTGGGGGAGGGGAGGGCTAGGAGGGAGAGAGGGGGGAGGAGATTTCTAGAGCATTGCCTCTGGGAGAAGGGGGAGGAGAAATGGGGTCCTCTGCTGACAGAGATTCGAAGGGGTTGGAGGATGAGGGGAAGGGAGAGGCTGAGCTAGACGAATGAGAAGGAATGGAGGAGTTTTCCAAGGGGGCCTTTGAGCTTGGGCCGGGAGGGGGATTGAGTTTTTTCTTTTTGACTTGTTCCCATGCACCTTCGGAGATTTCAACATTTCCTTCAGATTCATTTGTTTTTAATTTACTACATCTATTTGCGAAATGCCCATACTCGTGACATACCTTGCACTTGAAGGGTAGTTGCTCATAGTCAACTTGTTGTATGTGTGTCCACTGATCAACTTAAATTTTGATGGCTTCCGACAGTCCTTTCCCCAGATCTACTTCGACACATATCCTCGCGCAAGCATGCATGTTCTCCTTTGGTTCAGATATGTCTATGAATTTGCCAACAACGTTCCCAATAGCCTTGACTGATTCGTCTCCCCAGCAGTGAAACATCAGGTGAGGCAGGCGGACCCAAACCGGAACTACATTTGGTACGTCCATTTCCGGATCGAAGTCGTGGGTCCATCTATTTAGGTATAGACCCCGAGAGTCGATAAAATAGGATCCATTTCTGAAAATGAGATTCCTGTCCTCCTTTGATTCAAATAAGAATGTGTAGAAGCCTCTTCCACAAAATCTGATTGCGATTTTCCCTTGCACTATCGAGTTCCAGTTGCGTTCAACCCATTTTTGGACTGATCTAGGAGAGGGCCAGATTCCCGTGAACTGGCCAACCAGACCTCTTTTGGCTAGAGAAATTGCAGCCTTTCTCGGGAGGGAAGGAGGAAGAGAAACTTCTGGGATTTCATCTAGTTTCTTGATGAACTTGGATGCAGATGGGCGGATTTTTGCTGCTACGTTCTCAGGGATGAGAGATGCAAACTGTTTCTCAAAGTCGTCAGGATCAGAAGGTGGGGGGTCTAATCCAGCCATTGGAGAGCCAGATCTCAGAGGGATCAAAGAGGGAGGGGACTGCCGGAGAGGAGCCCCGGAGCAGAAGCTGAGCAGGAGGCCCAAGCAGAAGGAGAAGTCAAGCGGGGGCCTAGGCGACCAAGGAACACAAGCCTAGCAGCAGAGCTGCCAGGGGAGGAGCTGGGGGCGCGATTCAACAACCCTAGGCAAACGCAGCAGCCAGGGCAGGCGCGCTCTCCATCAAATCCTCCCCGTCAAAAATTACAGTTATCACACAATTACCTAGAGAAATATACACATATAAGAATCAATCACATTGACACAATTATTTTTGGACAATTGTCCTCGGAAAAATCTAATGCAGGAAAACTAGTGTGGTAGATGAGGGCTTTATTAATCTTTGGCAGAAATTGCTTTTACAAGGAATGATTTACAGAGAAACTGAAAGAAAACACCTGAGGCTTTCCCTCTACGACCATCTGAAACTTAAGAGACCCTGCTCCCACTTCTACGTCTCTCTGATTGACCCAACGTGGCTCTAAGTAGCTTTGCGATCCTCTGCATCAGCCAACGTATGCCCTGCGTCTCTCCTATGGACTGCATCTCTCTTTCTGTGTTGTCTTCCACTGCCCCTGCATCACCTCCTCCTTGATCACTACTCTCTGTTGACGCCCTCCTCTTCATCCACCTTGCAACTCCCTTTGAAATCGATCTCCTTTTCCTTGAGAATCGAATTTCCTTGAGATATTGAGTGTCTGCCCATGTGTCTCCAAATGACCCTCAAGTCTTCTCTTATACTTTCCTATTGATGAATCAACGACCGAGATTAAGTCCCTAATCAACGACTAAGATTAAAACATACTTGATCCTCGTCTCTTAGAAGCTTCTCATCCTTATCTTTATTAATACCCATTAATATTTTTATTTTCCTAAGTTTAGACTTAAGAACCCATTAAAAATATTAATTATTTAATAACCCCTCATCCAGATGGAATTTCTCAAAACGATTTATGGGTCTTGGAGATCTCATGTGCCTTAGCCTCTCCTCCAGATTTCAAGGCTAGGGCACATCCGATGCTACCAAAAAAATCAATATAATTTTTTATGTGTTTAATGTGAAGTTAACATATGTTTTTTCTGGATAAAATTTTAAAAATATCTACTAAATAAAAAATAGTGTCAATTATAATAGAAACAAAAACAAATATATAAATAAACGAAAACACCACAAAATTAGTACACTAAAGTAAACTTTGTAAACCAAATACAATTGCTCTCTTTCTTTCATGTAAGATTCTCTTTATCATTTATTCCTAGTTACCTTTTTTTGGTGTGCATTAATTCGCATCTAAAGCTTAGACATATCTACAAAGTGTCATAAATTGCATTTTTATTTTATCTATTTTGTTTCCCTGTTTAACCATGATTATTTCATTAAACCAAACTGATTTCATTATTGTTAAAATGAAATAAATAAGTAGTTTGGTTGAAATAAATATTTATTCTTCACAATCTTGTTTTTCTTTCATTCGTAGATTACCTTACTTTTTTCCTTCACAAAAATAATCTACACTATTTTAAACCTAAGATATGCATCAAATAGGTTGGATGTTTTGCAAATATTACTTTATTTTTTAGTCTTTTTGGAAGGTCCTCACCTCCAAAGCCACATACTTTGTCTATCATTTTAACATCCCTCAATAGAGGGTAATTTTCATACTAGTTATGATAGATATATATGTAGTAAATGACAAAATTAAATTGTAACCCACAATGTAAAGTTGTGAATGAGCACAAAACCAATACAAATATTCTCATTATTGTTTAAAAAGAAGAAACCTAACATGTATGTGCACAATAACATATTCTACCTACTTTTAGCTTTGAACATATGACCTCTTAAAAAACCATTAGACTCACTCAAATTCTACCTATATTCTCTAACTTTCTAATATAAATTATAAAAAAATAAATTCAAAACTTTGTGTGAAAATAAAAAATTAATAACTCATTTTTAAATGCTTTAATTTTAAATACAAATCCTTATTAACAATAGAAAATCCAAATAAAAAAAAAAATATATTATATTATTTTATTATATATTATATATAGATATATTCTTTCCAACCAGATAAGAGAGAAAGATATGTATTCCTAACATGTTCTACTTGATCCTTCAATATATATTCTTCCATCTTATTTTTTTGCTCTTAATCCCAAACTTTTGCTCTATTTACAAACCCTTGCGTAAACATTAATATAAATGTTGGTATCTATATATAAATCATAAGAAACAATTATTCAATGTAATTCTATATTTGTTTATATATTTTTTTAATTTTTGTCCACCAGATAAGGTCATTGTTGTTTCTCGATTAAAGAAAAAATTGTGAATATTAAATGAAAATTAAAGACCATTAAATAAAATTATTAAATTTATAAAAATTATTATTGTTTGTGGCAATACACAATTTTTAAATAATACACAAATGAAATCATCTAGAAAGATCATAATATATTCTATTTCAGAAAAGCAATCGCATAATTCGAATTATAGAGCATTCCATATCGAGTAAATCCAAGGTCATTTGATTAATAAAAAAAATGGAGGTATAATATTAAGTATAAATGGAAGTATATAGAAATTAATATAGAAATAGATATGTACACTAAAATCAATATATTAATTTTATTGTATATATATTGATAGATTATTCTGAAAAAGAATAGGTTATTTTTATTTATGGAAATCATGTTATGGAATTTTGACAATTGGAATTAGAATTAAAAAAATGTTATTGATTTTTTAATATAATTTGTCAATAAGTCTTATTGAGTTGCACAAATTAACAACACTATAATAGGCACACATAGAGAGTGAAAAGAAAGAAAAACACTCTTTGCAATCATAACCCTATCAAAGGCCATGAATAGCCATGGATACCAGTTGGTCGGTCTATTAATGTTTGAAAATATCATTTATGTCTTTTTTACAACAACAAAAATAAACATAGATGTGCAAATCAACGAAACTTTCTAGTTCTAAAAATACTTTATTTCAATGCACATAAATTAATTTTACTATTTATTTTTAATCATTTCAAAATCAACATACCTAAAAATTAAAATGTACAACAAAATGAATGCATTAGAATTTGAACATAAATTGAAATATAAATAGAAGTTGACATTGAATGAAATTGACATATATGCTTAAATCATTGCATTTATTTTAGTGTACATTTCTCATCATTTCTAGATCAACACGTAGCATTTAGATACATATTGACATTTATATTAAAATTAATGCTTTAAATATTGAAGTAGAAATTGAATTTAACATATAAATTGAAATTGACATGTATATTGAAATCAATGCATTGTTTTATGTGCACATGCATTGATTTCAATGTACATTATTGTTACTTTATTTTCTTTTTTTGGGTAGGTAAGCACTGAGGGGGGATTTGAACCAATGACTAATCACAAGGAGTGCTTTAACAGTGCACCCATTCACGTCAATCCAAAGCCCGTGGGCTATATTGTTACTTTATTTTCATTATTCAATATTTTTTACTTTATTTCTATTCAATTGATTCCTCATGCAATTTTTGAAGAAATGCACTTCCAAATAAAACTCCTTGTATACTCAACAAACTAAAAAAATGATGTAAAGTTTAAATAATCATATTCATCGCAAACATATAACAAACTGTGTCACTATATTAAAAATTGAACAAGATAGATTGACATGAATCTAAAAAAATGATGTAAAGTTTAAATAATCATATTCATCTCAAACATATAACAAATTGTGTTACTATATTAAAAATTGAACAAGATAGATTTCTAGTAGATTGAGAAGGATTCAATATCTTAATCATTTCATTTTGTTACTATTCACCATCTTTGATATTAAAAACTTTTACTTTGTTATTATTTGGATTCATAATGATGTAAATGTCAAATAAGCATGCTCATGTGAAACATATACAGATGCATAATGATCATCATCTAAAAATTTCATATTGTCATCTACAATTGGAACCAACATTTATTCATCTTAAATTCATATCTATCATAGAACTAGAGGAATCAAATATCTGGAGGTGCAAATCTTTCCTCGAGTTTGGCACTATATAAAAAGGTTTGCACCTCTAAAGATTTGATCCTTCTCAGTGCATGATAGATCTAAATTTAAGATGGATTTGTGTTGGTAAAAATCAGTACACATCATTATTACTATATGCACATTGGTGCTTTTTCATATGTCATATGCATGAATACTTTTATTACTCTCAGTGCATGATAGATCTAAAATTAAGATGGATATATGTTGGTAATAATCATTACAAATAATAATTATTATATGCACATTAGTGTGTTTACATTTATCATATGCATGAATGCTTTTATTATATAAAATATAGGCTGATGCTTTAAAAAAATATATAATACATGATCTCCATTATAAATTTTGGAAATTGTGACTAATATTTTATATAATAAAAGCACATGTCAATATTATATGTATGTAAGAGAATAAAGGTATATTGCGTTTTGCACTATAATGTTATATGTTGTAATAATTATAATAACAACTAGTGCTATAAAGTAGCTAGTCTCTGTTACTTAATTTAAATATAGCTAAATTTAAGTAAAAGTCAAGATTAAAAAACCATTTGCATTTATAGTCATTGCATTGCTACAAGTTTTCATGGAATACTTGTGTAATTTGAATATTTTTTTAGTAAATTCATTTTTTAGAAAATTTGAATATATAGTCGATATAAGTTAATAGGTCTTATTTTCAAACACAAATTGGAATATAAAAAATTGAAATTAACACCTATTAATATATATCATCACATTTATTAATGTGATTGTGCTACTATATATATAAATAATTAACCCTTATTTCAAAAATATAAAATTAATAATTTAACAACAATTTCAATCTTTGTGAAAATTATTACGGATAATAACTAACAACGAATCAGAATATTATTTATAACTTTAAATAAATGTAAAACAAAATTCTAATATGAAATTTAAACTTTTATAAATCAAAAGTTTCTAAACAGTCAATTCTGTTTTCCAAAAAATTAAGATTGATTTCATTGGATTCTTTGAGCTTCATAATTGAAAATTGAAATTTTAATTCAGCTGTGAAAAAATATATTAAATTAAAATCATTTCATCAAAAAAATAATATGTTACTATTCAATACAACTATCCCAAGTTCTAATTGCAATATTTTGATGTTGTTTATTTGTAAAATCAATTTATAAATCAAACTTGCAAGGATATAATCCATTAAACTTATGCGTTTGACCTCACATTTTGTTATAATTAACAAAACAATTTAAATACTCTTGATAAAAAGCGACGGAGTTTTGTTCATATTCTTGACTTAATTCGACGTGAAGAGAATTAAATAGTAATTAACTTTGGAGTGATTCTAGGAGATAGGGAATCTCTTGCTATAGATTACTTAAACGACCATGACGACAAGATTCTAGTATTTATACTTAGATTAACGATGTTAATATTTAACTTTGGGATACTACTACATAGTACTATACTATATATTTTGGTAATGCAATGACTACCAACAAGCTTTTGTACGGGATTGTTGTTTTCTGATTTAGTTATCGGAAAATGTACAGTAAGAACCATTTTTTTTGCCAACGTTTCAAATCCCAATCGGGATTCACCATTTTTTGCCAATGTTTCAAATCCCAACCAGGATCTATCATCATTCCGTTGGAGCTGTCAATGCATTCACGGCAAAAACATATCAGGTAGTAAGGGACCGACGTCATTGTATCAGGATTGTCAATCCATTCAGAGTAAGAACGTACCAAGTAGCAGTAGACGGACATCTTAGTATAAATGCATAGCACTAATCAACAATAATTTGTTGAATCTAATAACCAATCATATATATATATAATAAATTTTAATGTGTAATGTTAAATTTTAGAAATTTTAATTTTTTTTGGTCGAAAATTAAAATAATATAAATTTAATAAAAAATTCAAGTATTATCTATTATTTGCATAGATAATAATAATAGTGAAAATGTATTATATATTTTTAAAATCTAATGCATATAAAATGTGGGTGCATCAATGTGAATTATTATTAAGAGTGCCATTGTGCTTTTATTATTTACCATTCATCTTAAGTAAGGATCTAGCATGCGCTGATGTAAATTATTATTAGAAGTGTCACGATGCTTTCATTATTTATTAGCATAGATCCATTTTAAGTAAGGATCTAACATGAGATGAGAAGAATGAGAGGAATAAAATTTCTTTACATGCAAATTTTCTTTTTTTTTGTAAACTGCTGAGGGACTATTACTTCTATTTCATCAGGTCAAAATCATTACATAAACGTGATGACCTCAACCCGCCCCAAGGGGAAATCGGGTATTTTGGCCATCTTAAGTCTTTTACTGCCATCCAAAAATAAAAATCCTTAAGTCTATTTGTCCAAGCTATATGCACTATACAATCGTAGAGACTACCTATTTTTCTCATCTTCCTTCTATATCCATCATAACAAAATTTGATGATAAAACTGTCCTCTACAGTCTTCATAAAAACAAAAAAAGGATGTAAACTAACAAGACTATGCCTCCTTGCCCGGCTGCTGGTCCATATCCCTCTTGATATCAGGGTGGCATTGCTTTAGATGCTGTTGAATTTCGTCCATCCTTCTGTCCTGCATGAGAAGGGTAATCTGTATATTCTTTAGTTCCTTCTTGAGGTTAGGAATCCCTTGAGAAAGCTCCGCCATTTCCATAGCTACTTGTTCCATAGCTTTGGCAAGCAGCCGCTTCATGACCCAATAAACATGCAATGCTTGTTTATAAAGGGTCATGCGGCCTCTCGTGTTGCCAGGATCCAGGAGGAGATAAACCCAATCCTCCATTTCAGGGTCTGATTGGTCCTAGATAGCCTCCTCCTCCATATGCTGGATAATTCTCCTGACTCCTTTATTAGTATTTTGGTAGTAGGCCTTTTCAGCAAACTGCACTTTCCTTCCCACTGATGCCCTGGTTTTTCTTCCATAAGTTGGAGCCTCCTCCTCCCTTTGACTCCCTATTTTTCCCCTGCCTCTGCCTCGCTGGCCTCTCCGACCTCCCCTGCCCCTTCTCCTGCTACCTTCTCCCACCGCAGTCTGCCTGCTCGAGCCATACATGCCGCCCTCTTCTTTAACTCCTCTGTGCTCGCATCTTCTCCAGCCTTCACCCTCCCACAAATCCTGATTGCCTTCTGTTTCAACGGCTTCACTCCTTCCCCGTTTAGCCCGCGTCTGATGGCAGTTATCCTCGCCTGAATCAAACAATTCTACCTCCTCTTCGCTGTCATCCGGGACCGTGACTGTCTCTCTACATGCAAACTTTTTTAGAGTGCAAAATACAACTTTAAATGTATTTTTGAATGCTAAATAGAGTATATATAGGGCCAAATAAACATTTTAATCATAAAACTTATTTTATATATATATATATATATATATATATATATATATATATATATATATATATATATATATATTATATATTATATATGACGTCAATATTTTACATAACATGCCATAGAGACATTTTATAAGGCAAAAGTTTTTAATTATTAACGTATTTTTAAGTATATGTCAATATTAATTCATATTAAAATATTTATTGATAACCTACATTTTTTTTATACAACTTTAAATATTTTATTTTAACAATTTTTTTTTTTTTTATATATAGAGATATATGAAGTTGATATCCATATAGATTAGTTACAATAAATCTTCAAATAGTTTATTTAAATGTCAGGTTGAAATATCTTTGAAAAGTATAAGAATTAAACATTTGTGAGGGCATATTCATTTTTTTATTATTATGGCCAACATTATTTTTCATTTAAAACATAATTTTTATTTTAATTTTAAAAGGGACAAACAGATGGGCAAACTTACACATCCCTTCATACTAGACTATAGAATGGGTCTTATACATCCCTTCATACTGGACTATAGAATAAGTCTTTCAACTCAAAAATAAATTATAAAGATTAAATTTTGAATTTCTAATAATTACTAAATTATATATAAATAATACACTTATATGCATTATGGATAAAAGTATATCCATAAAACAAAATAAAACAAAAAACCTTTGGTCACCCAGAACATTTAATTATAAAGAAAAATATGAATAATACACTTATATGCATTATAGATATAAGCATATTAATAAAATAAAACAAAAACATTTGTTAGAACTTTTGGTCACCCTTAATATTTAGTTATAGAAAAAATACGTAAAAATCTTACAAAATATCAAAAAATCTCTGTTGCGATTGGTAAAACTAGAATTTTTTTTTATAATTTTATTTAATTTAATAATATTAATAATTTTCAAATTTTTTTTATTAAAAGCTGTTTTATTTATATAAAAAAACATAATACACTCAACAATCTCAATAAGTATTAAAGGATGGACCCAATTTTACCACTATTAAAAATTGTTTTATTTACGTTAAAAAAAAATAATGCACTCAAGAATCTCAATAAACATTAAAGATGGACCCAACTAAAAGTTGTTTTATTTATGTAGAAAGAGATAATGCACTCCATATTTATTATATCTCAACGAGCATTAAAGATGAACCCAACAAAAAAATAGGGTTTTAGTTAAGCGACTAGCTCCAAGACACAACTTTGAGGCACAGTGTTTTCAAAGATTTCCTATTTTTTATAATAACATGAACATCAATCAATGATCAAATATTTCTGCATCAAACAATCTCCTTTTCACCAATTAGCATTGAATCAAGTAAACACTTCTCTGACAGTTGTACCCAGAACATAGTAACAGTAACCATACACCAAATTCTGAACCCAGAACACTGAAACAATAGATAGGGGAAGCTAGATCATAATTAAAAGATATACGCTACTTCAACAACCTGAAACCTGCGTGCATATGCTTCTGTGCTTGGAACAACCTGTGTATACGCTGTTGGCATTCACCGAACTAGCATGTATATGCGCTTTCACATCACTGAACTTGCGTATAGATCTATAAAAGATAATTCACATTTTCAAGTGTTCAGACACTAATTAACCGAGATCATCAGATGTATAGATCAAGCATGTGCCACATATAACAGATCAAAATCATACAGAGATACCATCATTCAAGCTTAAAGATTATGACCCATCAATAGAACTTATCCTTCTTTATGCGCTAAGGTTCCTCCTTCATTCAGATCCAGATCTGCACCATAACCCCAATCACAAATATTTCAGATCTAGCACTTATTAGATATTCAATTCATTCATATGATCCTTTGCCAAATGATCTCCTTCATCTTTTATAGTCTTAGGCCTTTCACAATACCATGGTCCAAAACCATAATAACACAATACCATGAACCCAATACTTGGGGTCAACACGTTTGGATGCAATACCACGGACCAAAACCATAGGATTAAAAAATGTCGGAATAATACGATGAGCCAACCTTGAAAGGTCGTGAACGTTTCTCTTCATGAAAGGAACTTTTCTCTGCATGAAAGTGCATGAACGTTTCTCTACATGAAAGAAACTTTTCTCTGCATGAAAGTGCATGAAATTTTCTCTACATGAAAGAAACTTTTATCTTCATGAAAGTGCCTGAACGTTTCTCTACATGAAAGAAACTTTTATCTTAATGAAAGTGCGTGAACTTTTCTCTACATGAAAGAAACTTTTATCTTCATGAAAGTGCGTGAACTTTTCTCTACATGAAAGAAATTTTTATCTTCATGAAAGTGCGTGAACTTTGCTGCACTATGATTTATCATTTGAGATGATTGGGTTGCCATCAAGTACAACATATGTATCATAATTCCATCAAAAGCTTCCGGAAAGTGGCCAACAGAGGAAGAGGAGGAAAAAAGGGGCCAAAGCAACTACACACTGAAAGGTGAAAGGGTAGTAAGAACAAGTTTCAAATGCTAGAAGAGGCTGAAGAAAGTATAAGAGAGATTCAATTTCAGGAGGATGCAGCTAAGGGTAAAGGAAAAAAATAGGATACAAATCTTTCCCCAGGAACTGACTCTCAAAAAGAAACCATGAGAAGTGATACAAAGATGGAAACGGACCAAGAATTGACCCAAAGTGAAACAAACATGGAAGATCATGAACTACAAGAAATCCTTGACAAGGAAAACTTGGGCCTGGAAGGATTCCTGAGGCAAGGAACCAAAGGAAGAATAGAATCTTTGCCTCAAGAAGAATGCCACAGGATACATCAGTTGTTTTTGTGGAAGACTCAGGAACAAGGACTGGAGAAAAATACAAACATCCACAAACAGGAGCATAGAGGTGTAAAAATAATGAAAGTAACTCCAAGACTAGCCACCATAAATCCAAGAAAAAAGAGAAGCAGAAAAAAGCAACACAAGCTCCTGATGGAGTGCGAAAAGCTAATGGTAGATTCGGGCAAGATGAAAGATCTAACCATTTACTTATTTACTAATCTTTAATTATGAAGTTCATATCATGGAATATCAGAGGTCTAGGTAGTAAAAGAAAACAGAGAATGTTAAGTAATAGAACAAAACTAGCAATGCCGGACATAATCTTTATTCAAGAGACAAAATGATCTATTCAGAAAATAAGGCAAATCCATATCAAATGGCTCAGAAAATTTGAGTTTCTAGAAATCAAAGCAGAGAACACAACGGGTGGTATTCTCACCCTTTGCAACCCCCAAAAAGTTAACATTGTAGATGCGGAGGCGACAAGAAACTACTTATCAACCATCATTGAGCCTATGGGAATGACAGAAACCTTCCTGATGACGAATGTATACGGCCCTCAGAAAATTGATGAGAAACTTAGATTTCTGAACTCCCTGGCAGAGCTTAGAAGAAGACATGAAGAAATCCCTTGGGTCATTGGAGGAGACTTTAATATGATTAAATCTCTTTCAAAAAAAAAAGGAGGCACCAGAATCCTCAATAGAGATTCCATAGAATTCCATTCTTTCACAGAAGACATGAAAATGGTTGACTCTGAAATATATAACGGTTTTTTTACCTGGAACAACAAAAGAGGAGGCAACACTTAGGTTGCCTCCAAATTAGATAGTTTTTTTATCTCTGAGAAACTGATGCTCACAAATTCAGAAATTTCTGCTAGTATTCTCCCATTTGGAGGCTCGGACCACTGGCCGACTCAACTAGAAATCAAGGGAATTAATGCTCCCAGAAACAGACCCTTAAGATTTGAGAATATTTTGCTCTCTCATCTAGACTTCATCAGCAACATTGAAAAATGGTGGTCCGAAGATCTTCAGGTTCAGGGCTCCAAAATATTCCTCCTCCATAAAAGACTAAAGCTCATAAAAGCCGGACTCAAAGAATGGAACAAGAAGGATTTTGGTAACATTTTGGCAAACAAAATTTCTGTGGAAGTCAAAATACAAGAGCTACATCAAGCAATGATGACAGATGGTTTTGATAAAACCAAAAGTGAGCAGGCTGGAAAACTCAACCTAGATTGGGAGAATTTATGAAAATAGAGGAAATCTTTTGGAGATAAAAGTCAAGAGTGCAATGGCTCAAAGAAGGTGAGCGAAACACTTGTTTTTTCCACCGTTCCACCATTGCCAATAGAAAGCACAATAGAATCTCCTCAATACTGAATGTTGATGGGGAGCTTCAGACCTCGCACAAGAATATTGAAGGTGTGTTGGTTCAATATTTCAGAGGTGTCACAAATGAAAATAATCCAAACAGATAACAAGAAATCAAGGAAATTATAAAAAATATTCCGAGGATGGTGTCAAAAGAAGATAACTTCAACCTGAACAAGCCAGTTACTGAAGCAGAGGTCAGTATGGTAATCAAAGACATGCAAAATGGCAAAGCTCCCGGTCCAGATGGTTTCAATGTTGATTTTTTCAAAGCTTGCTGGAAGGTAGTCAAACAGGACATCTTGGATGTGGTTGGGGACTCCAGATGAAGTAAATCCATTCTGAAGGCACTCAACAACTCCTTCATATCCCTGATCCCAAAATAGGACTCTGCCCTGACTCCTGATAAGTTCAGACCCATTGCTTTATGTAATGTTGTTTACAAAATTATTTCCATAATCTTGGCCAATAGACTCAAACCTCTTCTTCCTTATTTGATTTCTGGGGAACATTCTGGATATGTTGAAGGACAGAAAATCCTGGATAATATTGTTCAGGCCCACGAGGTTGTTCACTCTCTCACTAGTAAAAAGCAAGCTAGTATGATCATACAACTAGACATTGCAAAAGCATATGACAAGGTGAATTAGACTTACATTAAAAAGGTCCTTTTTGCTTTTGGATTTGATCATGACTGGATCAGATGGGTTATGGCTTTGGTTACTTCACCCAGCTTTTCAATTTTGGTAAATGGCTTGCCCTCAGAGATCTTCACTCCTACCAGGGGTCTCAGGCAGGGTGACCCACTCTCTCCCTTCCTCTTCATTCTCATGATGGAAGGATTGGGCCGAACCATCAAAAAGGCCAAAGGTTTAGGGAAGATCAAAGGTCTCCATTTAATGGAGAATGGCCAAGCCTAGACTCATCAACAATTTGTGGATGACACCATGCTGCAGGGCATCCCCACAGTCAAGGAAGCTACTGCATACAAGAAAATCTTAAATGACTTTGCCTTGGCTTCAGGTATGGAAGTCAATCTCTCCAAACCAAATTTTTTTTCTTAAACACTAACATTGTTATCCAAAGGAACATATCTAGAATTCTAGGCTTCCAAAGGGAGGTCCTCCCTTCAAAATATTTGGGTATCCCCCTGACAGATAAACCAATGCACAAAAGTGTCTGGGAACCGGTGCTCAACAAGATGCAAGACAAGATCAAACATTGGTCTTATAGGGCGTTGAACCTGGCTGGCAGATTGATTCTAACGAAGACAGTTCTTCAAGCTATCCCTATTTTCTTCTTATCAACCCTACCAGCTCCCAAAGGGGTCTTACAGCAATTCAGGAACATTCAGAGAGACTTTCTCTGGGGCAAGGAGGAGACCAGAAAGAAATGGGCCCTTGTGGCATGGGATAAAATCTACAAGCCCAAAAGTCATGAAGGCCTAGGCTTAGATGATCAAGAGATTCTAAGTAATGTTTTAGGAGCTAAACTTTGGTGGAGATGGGTTAAAGAACCAGGGGTGCAATAGGCTAATACCTGGAAAGAGGAATATGCCAGCTCCTGGCGAACGAGTGAGCTCATCAGAATGTCGGGGAACATAAAAGGCTCTCACATCTAGAACAAAGTTTGGGAAAATAGAGGTCTAGTACAAAACAAAAACTTCTGGGAAATCAGAGTAGGAGATCAGGTTCTCTTCTGGGAGGATAAATGGCAGCAAGAACTGATGTTGTTAAGGGAGGACTTTCTGGGCATCAAGCAAGAAACTGATCTCCAAGGGCTAATAAGAGTCAGGGATTTCTAGAATCCTCCTTAGGACACTGAGAAATGGAGAAACTAGAGAAAAATAGATTGCAGAGCGGACAACCCTATAAAAGCAAAAATAGATGAACTCATGAAAATATTGGAACAGAGGAAGATTTTGGTAACAGATGGGCAGGACCAGCTAAGATGGGGCCAAAAAAAAGAGGGAATCTTTAATATCAAGGAGGCTAAAAGGATTTCTCTCAACCTAGGGCCCTGCGTTTTGGATAGGTCCTAGCAAAAGCTTTGGAATTACCAAGGATGGATGAAGATCAAATTGTTTATGTGGTTGGTTCATCACAAGAAAATACTAACTTGGGATAACATTCAGAAGAGGGGAATGATGGGGCCTTCTAAATGCCACCTATGTGAGGCTCAAGAGGAGACTATGGAGCATATTCTCAATAGTTGTACCTATACCTCCTGGTTATGGGATTCCTTCAAAAGCATTTTTTAGCAGACAAACATAGACAAAGGTAGCATTATTAACACCCTGAACGAGTGGAGAAAAGACTTTGCAAACAACAAGATCCTTAATTTAGCCTGGACCTTTACACCAAGCTTCATTATCTGGAATGCTTGGAAAGAAAGGAACAAGAGAATCTTCAAGGATGAAAATACTACTCTGCTCTGCCTGATGGGATTGATCTTAAAGCAAATAAAGGAGACTGTGTCCACCACTCTGCACAGTTATCCCTCGAATCCTCCCACAACACTTGAATTGAGATCTCTCAAGCAACTGGGAATGCATGAGATCATCCTCAATGGTATGAGGAAAAAAGAAAGAACAACAGAAAGGGAAAAGGAGTTCTGGCATCCTCCACCTAATGGTTACCTAAAATGTAACATTGATGGGGCTTGTAAAAGCAACCCGGGGACTGCAGGCTATGGAGGTGTCATGAGAGATGAAGATGGAAAAATAATTTTTTCCTTCCACTGTCATTTAGGCCATGCTTCCAACAACATGGCCAAATTGATGGCATTGGAACAATGTCTAGAGCTTTTTAAACTCAATAACAACTCAAATGTTGTCATCGAAGCAGACTCCGAAATTTCTATAAATGTAGTCAAGAAAATCAGCTACGGTACAGCTCCTAAAAGAGTCTCAAAACAATGGAGGCTAATACAAGTGTACCAGAGAATTCAAAAACACCTCCAAAGTCTACGAATGGTTAGCTTCAACCATGTTCGACGGAAGGCCAAAAAACTTGCAGATCTTCTGGCCAACCTAGGAGTGACTAATCCAGACTATAGAGTTGAAATGAAATGGCAGGAGATGCCTACAATAAGGCTAAAGGCTCTCTGCGAGGCTCAAGCCGCAGAGGACAAAGGAATTTTCGATTGTTGGGTACGAGGAGAAAAACAAGATTAATGCTCTTTAGCCTATTTCTTCTTCTCAATTCGGCGATTAACTCCATGATTTTTGGCTTTCTCTACATCAGAGACTTCTTCCTTTGGGGAATGGAACCTTTTCTCCTTCGTGCCTTGAGAGGCAACACAAGGTTTCATATGTAGTTCCAAAAGGTTTCGACAGCTAGTTTCAGTGTTGGGTTAAGCAGGTGGAAGGGTGGGTCAGAGGGCTACACCAAGTGGGATTCAAATGTGCACAAAGAAAGGCAAGACTGGGCAAGAGGTAAAGTGGATCACGACAAGGTCTTTTCTTAGCGTCGGGAGTCAGAGCTTCCTGAATAGTAGAAAGCAGCCACAGATTTTTTTGCTTCATCTTATTTTTTCAATGATAGAAGGCAAAACCACCTCAAGGTGATTTTGAAGTGTTCACACCGCTTTCCTGTCAAAGGTGGTTTTTGAATTCTTGCAGCGATGCCATAAAAAGCATGCCATGTGGAGGAGGGCCTGGTCCCAAATCCACTTTCGCCACGCCCTAAAGGTCGATGACCTCAGGCGTACAATTCTCTACTCAGCCATCCGATGGTGCTTGGCTAATCAACGCTCAAGATCCATCGCGTAGGTTGGTGGGGCCCGTGGTCTTCGTTGGGTTGGCGGTTAGCGGTTTTGGTTGCGATCGCACCACTTTTGGGTTAAAAGTGGTTTTAGTCATAATGGGAGCGACACCTTCGGACTTTCGACACGTGGCCAGCACGAGAAGTGGAAACCACCCTCCATTGCGAGGTAAGTTTCGCACAAGTTTGGTGTTGCGATATTTTGGAGCACCGTCCGATTTCGTGGGGTGTTGCGAACCGTCGGATCTATTGGTTCCTTTGAAGTGGGTCCCCATGTATTGACATGCTTTTCTCTTGGGCTTCGTGGTTGGTTGCTTGTCGTAGCTCAGTCTTTTGGGGGATTGGTTTTTCATAAAGTTTGTTTTGACTGTTCTTATTGTTGGCAGCGGAATGATGCTTTTCTTTGGCATCATGCCCTTTGTTTCTCGGTCTCCTCTTGGATATTAGGGTTTATGTAAATTTTGTAATTTTTTCTCGATTTATTGAAATAGAAGGAACTACTCTTGCTTTAGCAAAAAATGATAAATCTAATTTTTTATAATTTTATTTAATTTAATGATATTAATTTTTTTCACAAAATCTTTATTAAAAATTGTTTTATTTATATAAAAAAAAATAATGCACTCAATAGTCTCAATAAGCATTAAAGATGGACCCAATTTTTACCACTATTAAAAATAGTCTTATTTACGTAAAAAAAATTAATGCACTCGATAATCTCAATAAACATTAAAGATGGACCCAACTAAAAGTTGTTTTATTTATGTAATAAGAGATAATCCACTCCATATTTATTATATCTCAACCAGCGTTAAAGATGAACCCAACAAAAAATAGGGTTTTAGTTAAGTGACTAGCTCCAAGACACAACTTTGAGGCACAAAGTTTTCAAGGATTTGCTAATTTTTTATAATAGTTTGTTAGAAATTTTCATTAGGATTCACATATCACTAATGAAAATGAACTCTTGGGTGCATTAGAAAAGGAAGAGAATGTTTGAACTATAATTGAAAAGACATAAACAAGGCAGTCAATGTTGACATTTCTCAGGTATAACAAAATATTTCACACTAATTATAATGAATGTGGAACAATTGTTGACACCTAATCATCAGGATTGGGTGAATATAATGTAAATAAATAAATAAGTAATATGAACAGTCATCGGGAGATGAAGTGAACAGTCTCTCCCTCATGTATATAATTCTCGTTAGGGCTTGATTTATTGTATTCCTTTTAGAACTCATCTAAGAATACAAAGAAAGCACTCGGAGGCCTTTTCGAGTTTCGAGTTTTGATGCT
This sequence comes from Pinus taeda, assembly GCA_000404065.3. NCBI lineage: Eukaryota > Viridiplantae > Streptophyta > Pinopsida > Pinales > Pinaceae > Pinus > Pinus taeda. The sequence continues at coordinate 54,050 of APFE031071840.1, forward strand.
GCTCCGTTTTGAGTTTCAAATGATGATCAGCCTCCTTTATTTTTGAATGAAAGGTATCGAAGCATCTCTTTGCTACTCGAATGATGCTCTCTGTTAGTTAACGTTGGTGAATCTTCCTACTCTCTTTGGCTATTGTCCCTTGGCGAACCAGTTGTGGCACAAGCACGCCTTGCTAGGAGCTATATGCCATTATTTGAATGATTTAGCTGAAGTTTCACCGTTTAAGACATTTGTGTCCCAAAGGTTATTGGAGATTAGCAGTTTGGATTTGGCTGCTTCACTTAGCGTCATGATTCAACTTTTGATTGATTCTCTCCTGTTCCATAACCTGTAATGACAATGGTAATGAAGACCTCCACATTTGCAGTGGCAGTTACGTACGCTGTTTATTTATTTGAGCTGTAGGTTAAGGTTGTCTATGACGCTAGTGAGCTGTCTATGGTATGGTATTTTTTCATGAATTAGCGTCTTCCATATTTCCTCCATCGAATGAACCTCTGAACATCCAAAGTGGTTAATGGTGTGGTTGAATTGGATATTCCTCTTATCGCTTTTCTCAAGGCACTTTATTCTACTGTTATGAAACCAGCTCACAAAAAGATAGAAAAGATAAATCAACGCCTTAGAATTCGGCCTCTTCAAGGGGGAAACCTTCTTTACATTACATAAATGAACAATTCTTAGATGATTCAAATGAAAAAACATCCTTTCTATATATAGGAGTCTAAGGAGTCACAATATAACCCAGCCGGCATAACAATAATAATATAAAGGCACAAAAATAACAATAGAGGGATTCTATGGGGCACAGTAATAACAATATGAGGACAATAGGGGCACAACAATATTAATAAGGGATACAGCTACAATAGTAATGGAGTAATCACTAGTATTATAGGGACCTAACATGCCCCTCTCCTTCAAAAAAGTGTTGTCTTCAACGTTTGAGTAGTTCTGAATGCTTTTGTATAAAATTATCATCCTCCCATGTGGAATCTTCAGTGGATAAGTTCTTCCACTTGATGAGATACTCCAAAATTGATTGATTTCGTAGCTATCGAGTTCTTGTTTCTGTCACTGCTTCCAGTTCCAATATAATTTTTACTTCCTCGTTAAGTTCTGGCAATATTGTTTGAACTGGGAGCTTGTCGCTTATAACCTTCTTTAGACATGAAACATGGAAAACTAGGTGCACTCGAGAAGCTGTAGGAAGCTCCTATTTGTATGCCATAGTACCAATCTTTTGCAGCACCTTGTATGGACCATAATACTTTGGTGATGATTTATTATCCTTCTTAGCTTGCTCGAGGGACATTTGTTGATATGGTTGTAGTCGTAGGAATACCCAATCACCTACATCAAAACTTCTTTCGATGTGATGTTGATCTACATGTTGTTTCATTCTATTCTGTGCCAACATGAGGTTATCCTTTAAGAGTTGGAGGACTTGTTGTCGATGCTCGATGTGATGTTCCACTGCTTGAACCTTAGAATTTTATTTTAAATATGATGTGATGGATGGTGGCTGATAACCATAAAGTGCCATAAATGGGGTCATTTTTATTGTCGTATGGAAGGATGTGTTATACCACCATTCATCCAGAGGAAACCATTTGACCCAGTGTGTCTGTTTATCAGATACAAAGCAATGAAGATATCCTTCCAAACATTTGCTTACTATCTCAGTTTGCCCCTCAGATTGAGGATGATAAGATGAGCTATGAGCTAACTGAGTACCGAGACAAGAAAATAATTTTGTCCAAAAATTTCCAGTGAAAATGGGATCTTTGTCACTTACAATAATCTTTGGGTTTCCATGTAGCTTTTGAATTGTTTCCATGAATGCAGTAGAAACTGTACTGGATTTAAATGGATGTGATAATGCACAAAAGTGTGCATACTTGTTAAGTTTGTCAACTACCACCATGATGACACTCTTTCCCTCAGACTTGGGTAAACTTGTGATAAAATCCATTGAAACCTCATCCCAACGTTGGCTTGGAATGGATAAAGATTGTAATAGACCCGGGGTCTTAATTGTTTCAACTTTATTTTGTTGGAAAACCAAACATTCTGCCACAAACTTTTGAATATCTGATTTAAGGCCATCCCAAAAAAATGCCTTCTTAACCCTGTGGTAAGTTTTTAAAAATCTTGAGTGCCCTCCTAAGGGAGAAGTGTGCAATTCCATAAGAATATTTTGCTTGAGTTGGGAATTCTTATGGAGGTATAAATGATCTTTGTACCATAACGAATCATTTTGCCAGCTAAATGTATCAGATGTACTAGAATCTTGTTGTAACTTTCGAATAAGTGCCCACACTTCTTCATCATTCTTCCATTCCTCCCTTGCTTCGTTTATCCAATCTAGTTGGATAATAGAAATGGCGCACAATAGTGCTTCCACATCCTCATCCTTTCTTGAGAGTGCATCTGCCACCACATTTTGCTTCGCTTTTTTGTAGATGATTTCAAAGTCATAACCCAACATCTTTGTGACCCAATTTTGTTTCTCTTCAAAGGATAATCTTTGTTCTAAAAAGTATTTAAGGCTATCATGATCTGTTTTTACCTTGAAGTATCTTCCCATTAGGTAGGGTCACCATTTCTTAAGTGCATGTAGTATTCCCAACATTTCCTTCTCATAAATAGCTTTTTGTAAAAACTTTCCCTTGATTGGACGACTTTCAAAAGCAATGGGTCTTTCATCTTTCATTAAAACAGCGCCAATTCCATTTCCTAAAGCATCACATTCCACAATAAAGGTTTTTGTGAAGTCCGGTGTAGCTAA
>APFE031071840.1:65304-87205 GCA_000404065.3 Pinus taeda
TACCTCTCATTTATTTATATTTTTATTAATTTACCATACCTCTTTTATAAATATGGTATTTGGGCCTTTGGCCCATCGGATTCACTTAAATAAAACCTATTCTTTAAAATGGGCGAATGGATTCACTTAAATAAAACCTATTCTTGAAAATGGGCGAATGGAAGGTTGTAACTCCTAATTTCAAGGGCTAAATTTACCTTTTTTACCCTCTCCCTTAAAATAAGGTGGGCTATTTGAGGTGATTTGTAAAAATGTACTATGATACAAAATATTCGCCCACTAAAAATTTAAAACCCCTTAATTTCGCCAAAGGGCGAACATTCGCCCCTAAAATCACCCCTAAAGTTGCTTCTCATGATGAATGGAAAGAAGCAATGAAAAAGGTGTATGATGCCCTCATAAAGAATGACACTTGGAAGCTAGTTGATCCTCCATTAGGAACCAAACCAATTGGTTGCGAGTGGGTCTACAAGAACAAGTATAAAGTTGATGGCTCACTTGACAAGCACAAAGCTAGGCTTTTGGCAAAAGGTTTTGCACAAAAGGAAGGGTTCGATTAGGAGGAGATATTTTCCCCCACAACAAAATGGGCTACCATCTAGACACTCTTTGCCCTAGCAGCTCAGAACATTGGAAAGTCCATCAAATGGATGTAAAAACTGCTTTCTTGAGTGGAGATATAAAAAAGAATGTTTTTATGTCCCAGCCTAAAGGATTTGCTATGAAAGGACATGAATATAAAATATGCAAACTGGTGAAGTCCTTGTATGGCCTCAAACAAGCACTGCGAGCTTGGTATGAAAAACTAATTGAGCATCTTCTGGAGCTCAATTTCAAACATTACGATCCTGATGATGCAACTTTATTTGTCAAGAAAATTGGCAAAATAGTTGTATATATTGTGGTATATGTAGATGATATTTTAATGACAGGGAACAATGAAAGCTACATTACATCCATAAAGAAGGAATTGGGAAAAGTTTTGAAATGACTGATTTTGGCTATGTTCATTACTATCTTGGTATTGAAGTAACCCAACATCCAAAATCCATATTTCTTTCTCAAAATAAATACATTGGAGATCTTTTGAACAAGTTTGGCATGATAGAATGCAATCCTCTTACTACTCCAATGGAACAAAACTTAAAGCTCACATATATTGAAGGAAAAGAATTTGAGGATGCAACAAAGTATAGACAGCTTGTAGGAAGTCTCAACTACCTAACTACTACCAGACCAGACATTTCATTTGCTATTGGAATCCTCTCCAGGTTTATGCAAAAGCCTTGTGAGGGACATTGGTCTGTTGCAAAAAGAGTTCTAAGGTACTTGAAGGGAACTCAAGACTTTGGAATCAAGTATACACAGGTGAACGACTTCAGCTTGATTGGATACTCTGATTCAGACTTCGATGGAGACAAAGAAACTGGGGTATCTGCTTTAGGATATGATATGAGTCTTAGATGAGGAGTCATCTCCTGGAGATCACGCAAACAATCAATTCCAGCAGATTCCACAACAAAAGCAGAATATGTGGCAGTAGCTGAAGCAACAAAAGAAATTGTGTGGCTCAGGAAAATTCTTGAAGATTTGCAGGTAAAACAAGTACAATCAACTCCACTCATGATTGACAATACCTTTGCAATAAAGTTAGCCAAGAATCCAAAGTTCCATGATCGAACGAAGCACATCAATACTAAATATCATCTGATTCGACATCATGTTGAGGTTAAAACAATCCATCTCCGTCATTGTTCCACTAATGAGCAAATTGCAGACATCTTCACCAAAGCGCTTGGAAGAGAAAAGATTGAACGATTCAAAATGATGCTTAGACTCACCAACATCCCTTCATATTAATGGGAGGAATGTTGACACCTAATCATCAGGATTGGGTGAATATAATGTAAATAAATAAGTAATATGAACAATCATCAGGAGATGAAGTGAACAATCTCTCCCTCATGTATATAATGAAGACCTACCTAAAGGAATAAGATATACGAATCAATTTTGCTTGAGGAGTTACTGCCTAGTCTGACAACAACAATACGACAAATATCCTTTAATTACATTCTTTAATGAGAATTTGAATAATAATTAGAAGAAATATATTATTTTTGATAAATGATTTTATGTTATTATGCAAACATAAGTGGAGAGATTATTTGATTCCTAATAAGTTTGTCTTATACACTAACTATGAAACATTCATGTGTATGATTAGTCAACTAAGAGACATATGAAGTGGGTATAATTTTTTACAGAGTTATTATTTTGTGTTGCAATGTGGGTTAGGGAGATTAAATAAGATTGCAAATTCATTTAGAATGAGAATTTCTGTGTTTCTTATTATGTAAATTCCAGTGGTAAAATTGGAGAATATGATGGACTTTGCATGTGGATGATATAAATTTTGTAACAACCTGGAAGGTTAGCAAAATAACATTGTTGTGAAGGAAAGGCTCCATGGTTGGATTATTTTATTTAGGGAGGATCTCTATTAAGAAATCAATGGTTTTGGACATCGAAAGAATTTGAGAAGGAGAGCCTCAAACGTAGTTCGAAAATCATGTTTTAGGTTGTTACTTTGGGGCAAATAAACCATAGCAATGGTAGATGAGAGATTGTATTGGTAAGGAGTTGTCTAAGATGTGAAGTAATGGGTTCATTGTTGCACAGACCATTATTGATTCATGAGAGACATGGAAGGATTTAAGCATGGATTTCATTCTTGGATTACCAAGAATGCAATAAGTTAATGATTTCATATTTTTTGTAGTTGATATATTTTTTAAATGGAACATTTTATTCCTTGTAGGAAGACATGTGATGTAATAAACGTAGCTATGTTTTTTTCCAAAGAATTAATGGGGCTACATGGATTGCTTAAGAGCATTACTATAGATAGAGATATTAAGTTTCATCACCAATTTTGAAAGACATTGTGGAATAAATTGAGTCTCAAATTGTAGTTTAGTTCAATTTAGTGTGATCCAATTAATGGACACACTAACATTGTAACTTTGGAAAGAACCTTTGATAGTGGTATATGGTCTTGGTACACATAATAATTTGGTGAAAAGGCTTATAAGTAAGACATGTGTTTAGATTAGACTATATGGGAGATCACTTAAAGGTGTGATAAATTTATTGAGGTTCCCTTATGCAAGAATGAAGAGTGCAGATGAAAATTCAATGCAAAGTGCATGAAGGAGGTGAAAGACCATGTGAAGGAATCATGAAAATAAATAAGTCAGAGGTACAAGGAGTTGGTTGGTTAGAAGAACTGAGAGAAGAAATTTCTTAAAGGAAATTTAGTGCTTACACATTTGATGAAGGATAGGTTCCCAAGGAAAACATGTAATAAATCAAGAATTAAGAAGATAGGACCTCATCGAGTGTAGAGAAGTTTTTAGAGAACATGTATATGATGGATTTTCCTAAAGAATTGAATATTTAATTTTAAAATAAGAGATTTTGATGAGTATCGTGAAATTACAGAAGGAAAGAAAAAGAGTAGTGCATGTTGAAAAATAGAAAGAGAAAATTCCAAAGAAAGAAAGATGAAGTGGCAGAGATTTTGGATGAAGAAGTTATCATAAAGACAAGGAAGAAAGAGTACTTGAAGCACTCTAAGTTTGTTGGAAATGAAGAAAGAGTACTTGAAGCACTCTAAATTTGTTGGAAATGTTTGACTTTTGAAAAAAGTGACTAGGATTTTGAAGAATTTTCCTAATTTAGATGACCATTGACTAGATTTATGACATCGATCTCGTGAGTCTGATGCTCACATTTAGGGGTGTCTAACTTAAGTGTGATAAAAATGGCAATGTTTGTATTAATAAAATAAAACCCACTAGTCAGCTCTACGAAAGAGAGTTTGAATTAGGAGAGTCTGGCTCTGCCGAACGCTCTACATTGTTCATGCACATTACACGTTAAATAGAAAACATGGTTTTATGGAAGTTAGGACAAAATTCTAAGAAATAGAAACTAATTCCTATCCTGAAGTCACGTGAACCAATTCTACCTATTCTAGGATATTCTCCATTATCTTCAACACTCCCCCTTAATGGAGAATGGGTTCACAAATATGCCTAACATCTTCCTAAACATTTGAAACTTGACTTTTCCAAGAGGCTTAGTGACAATGTCTGCAACATTATTGCATTTATTACAATATTTCAAATGGATTTCTTTAGATTGCACTTTCTCCTTGACAAAGTGGAATTGTGTATCAATATGTTTAGTTTTTTTGTGAAACACCGGATTGTTGGCCAGTTTTATTGAACTTTGATTGTCGCATCTCATTGTTGTTGTGTCTGTCTGTTCTTCTCCAACATCTTGGAGAAGTCTCTGCAACCAAACTACCTCACACGTTGTTGCACACATGGCTTGATACTCTGCTTCCGCTTAGGACAAGGAGACTGTGTTCTACTTCTTGCTTCTCCATGTGAACACCCCGGATCCAAGGTTGAATGCATAACTTGTTATAGATCTATGATCATCTACATTTCTAGCCCAATCTGAATCTACGAATCCTGCCAATCTAACATCAGAAGAGTCAGTGTAAATAATAATGTAATCTACGGTACCTTGTAGATACCTCAAAACACTTTTCACTGCATTCGAGTGGCTTAGACATAAATTGTCTTAGCACATTGAGTGCATAAGCCAAATCAACTCTAGTGGTGGTTAGGTAGATTAGACTCCCAACCAGTTGTCTATAAAGTGTTGCATCCGCCACTTTTGAGCCATGCTCACACTGCAATTTGATGTTCTATTGTAATGGTACCGCTGTAGGCTTACACTGATCCATTCTAGACTTTCCTAACAAGGTTTTAACATACTTTGCTTGGGACATAAATGTTTGACTTGAATCTCTCTAGATCTCAAGACCTAAACAATATTTGAGTTCACCGAGATGCTTCATTTCAAACACCTATGACATCGGTTGCTTGATTTCATCGATTAGATATGTAGCATCACCTGTAATTATCAAATCATCTACATATAATGAAATAAACACTGCGCACCCTTGTTCATCTTTCATGGTCTAAAGATTAGGGTCATTTTTACTTCTATTATAGCTAGCTTGCAGGAAAAATGAATCAATATTTTCATACCAAGACTTGGGAGCTTGTTTTAGTCCATAAAGTGCTTTGTTCAACTTATAGACTAAATGTTCTTTTCCTTTCTAGACAAACCCTTTTGGTTTCTCTAGACAAATCTCTTCTTTTAGTTCTCCATTCAAAAATGCAGACTTTACATCTAGTTGGTGCATCATTCAATGTTTCTTAGTAGTTAAAGCAATTAACATTCTGATAGTATTCAATTTAGCTACAGGGGCGAAGGTTTCTTCATAGTCTATCCCTTATTTTTGTGAGTACCCCTTTGCTACCAACCTAGCTTTTAGTTTTTCTATGGTTCCATCTGCATTAATCTTCAGTTTATATAACCATTTACAACCTATGGTCTATTTTCGTCTAAGAAGTTCAACCAATTCCCAAGTGTTATTTCTGATTATTGAATCATATTCTTGTTTCATGGTTGTTTTCCATTCACTACATTCATTTGCTTCTTTATAACTAGACGGTTCAATCAAATTCATCATACTGGTTATAAAAGCATTTTCCCTATATCTTGCAGGCATTTGAGCTTTCTTACCTGATCACCTAAGTGGTGGGGTGGTGGTTTCAAACCTTATTTGATCATCATTTATTTCTTCCTGCTGTTGTTGTTGTTGTTCATCCTCTGCCTTTGTCTGCTGCTGACCTTGATTGTTCTCTGCTTCTTCTTCCACAAAGTACGGAATGTCCCATTCCTCATAGTGCTCATCAGGTTCTTCATGATCCTACTCATGGAATTTAACATCTCTACTGACAAAAATATTGTGAGTGGAGGGAGTAAATAATTTGTATGCTTTATATGACGAACAATACCCTATGAAAGTACATCTGATGGCTTTTGAATCTAATTTTCTTCTATCTTCCTTTGGAATGTGGGCAAATGATTTAGATCCAAATATTCTTAAGTGTTTTACTACAGACTTATATCCATATAATGCTTCAAAAGGAGTTTGAGACTCAAGACTCTTTGTAGGACTCCTATTTTTCAAATAAACTGCAGTATTCACTGCTTGAGCCCAAAAACCATTTGAAAGATTCTTACCTTTCAACATACTTCTAGCGCATTCCACCAGTGTTTTGTTCTTTCTTTCTGTTACTCCATTCTACTGTGGAGTATGGGGTACTGTGAACTACTACAAAATTCCATGATCTTTACAATATCTGATAAGCTCCTCCTTCCTATATTGTCCCCCTTGATCAGGACGGAATTTTTTTATCTGTTTCCCTGTTTGTATTTCAATCATATTTTAAAACAGCGTAAAGTATTTGAATGTATGGCTCTTCTTACTTAAGAAATACACTCGAGAAAACTTCGTACAATCATTAATAAACAATAGGAAATACATGCACCTCCCAATGATTTTTTCTGCATGGGTCCACAAAGGTTTGTGTGCACTGATTCTAGTATATCCCTTTGTTTCTTTTCTACTCAAACAGGGAATTCTTCTCTATGATTTTTTCCTAGTGTACAGGCATCACAATCATTATGAACTTGCTTTAGCATAGGAACATCTCTTACCATTTCCTTCTTTTGTAGTAACAATAAATCATTGTAGTTGATGTGGCCAAATCTCTGATGCCATAGCTCTTCTGTAGTTAGGCTCATTGTTGTCAATGCTCAAACTGGTGCTGGTCTTACATCCAACTTGTACAGTCCTCCTATTTGGATTCCTGTAGCAATTGTCTTCATGCCATCAAGCAGATCTTTAATATAACAGTTAGATTTTAAAAATTCAACTTTCAAATCTTGATCTATAATCATAGATGCAGAAATCAAATTCTTTGTTATACCAGGCACATACATAACATTATAAATTTGTTTGATATTGCCATTAAGTAAAATGACATAAACTTTCCCACATCCTTTGATTTGATGAATTCTATCATTACCTAGGTAAATTTGTGCTCCTTCGTTGATTTCTTTAAAATCTTCAAACCAATGCTTGTTCCCTGTCATGTATGTTGACGCTCTTGAATCTAGATACCATATGTCTACATCGACATTCTCATCATGATCTACCATGAACAATTTGAAATTCTACACATGATTGTCATTCGCGAGATGACCTGCATGTCTTTTCTGCTTTTGCCGTTCTTCATGATATTTCTTCTTCCTGCACTCCCTGGCAATATGAACCAGTTTTCAACAATAAAAACATTTGGTTTCAGAGTAGTTTCTATTCAGATCCATACCTTGGGTCTGATTTGGCCATTTCTGCAAAATTGCTCCGTTTTGCTATTGTGGACTTCCTTTCCCTTTGAAGAAGTTTTTCTTCGCCATCAATGCAAGATCGACACTCTGGGGCTTCAGAATCGATCTTCTTTCTTCTTCTACATCAGTATACCTGTCAGCTCTTGAAATTTCAGGATCTTCTTTCTGGCATTTATCCCAGTGATAAACATTTGGTAATCATCAATGACACTATTCATTGCAGTGGTTACAAGATTTGTATCATCAACTCTATGACCAATGTCTACTCATTTGTTCTTCAAATCCTTGATCGTTGCTACGAATGAAGAAATTGTTTCCTTCTCCTCCATCTTCAGGGATAGGATTTTATTCTTGAGGAACAGAAGACGATTTGAATTCCTAATCTCATACAACTCCTTCAGAATTCCCTAGATCTCGTTCGCTGTTTTACATTCTATAATGTGAGGTATGATGCAGTATTTCACTGACATCTTCAACAGTGTCCTTGCTCTACCTTCTCGCTTCTCCCAATCTGGGATTGATGATGATCCAGCTGCGAGCCTCAGCTCATCCCCATTCGTGATCGTCCAAGCACTCTGCACTTCTAGCAGAGTCTGCATCTTGAATTTCCAATTTGCATAATTAGAACCATCGAGCTTGTTATGCTCATTCAAGCATGCTTCAAACATTTTGTTATTAATCTTGGCGATTTAGACAAAAAATTTCGACAAGGAAAAGAAGATGTTAGATTTTACTCCAGATCTGTGACAGAGACAGATCACTGATCTTCAATGTTGTTTGATCTCGCAGCACACTCGTAGATCACTGTGGCTTCCTTCACAGCCTCCAGAGAACCTTCTGTTGTCAGCCTCTGCAGCCTTCTCCAAGATGTGGCCTTCTCTCGAAGCCCTTTTGTTGTTTACATGATCATCGCAGATATACGCGCAATATTCGAGACTGTCACAGAGATACATCAATTTTTTGAGATGTCATCGCACATGTACGTCTAATATCCGAAATTATCGCAGATATACACCAATTTTCTGAGACTATCACAGATGTACATTGAAAACCTGCGACGGTTGAAAAATAAGATTTGTGGGAAGTGTAGCAGTGCTAGGACGATCGCGAATGGGGATGAGCCAAGGCCCGCGGCTGGACCAACATAGATCCCAGATTGGGAGAAGCGAGAAGGTAGAGCAAGGACACTACAGGAGTGTAGAAGTGCTATCGTCGTGGTTATCCACTCAAAACTTGCGACAATTTCGGTTTAGTTGCACACACCAGTCAGCGTACAGGTTCCCTGACACTCTGATACCATAATAAAAATAACAATGTTTGTATTAATAAAAAAAAACCCATTGGTCAGCTCTACGAAAGAGAGTTTGAACCAAGAGAGTCTGGCTCTGTAGAATGATCTACATTGTTCATGCACGTTACACATTAAATAGAAAACATGGTTTTAGGGAAGTTAAAACAACATCCTAAGAAATAGAAACTAATTCCTATCGTGAGGTTACGTGAACCAATTTTACCTATTCTAAGATATTCTCCATTATTTTCAACAAAGAGCATCCTAGTTGTATGCAATATTGCACAACCAAAAAAACCATTTTCATTGCCGTGTTAATTCTTCTTAATCAAATTTTAGTTTGTTTATTGCCAACTAGATCCAAGTTAAGAGTCATACACTTAAGTGAACCAACGCTGTGTCACAACAATTATGGTTACATTCAATAGAGTCATGATAAAAGGTCGTGTCCAACACACATCGTGATCACGAACAATTTTCAATCATGTGATTTGTGAATGAAGTTTATCTCTCAGGGTTTGGTAAAGTTATAGTACAAGGCCATTCTAAAATCATGATAGTATTTAGATTAAAGAAACACTGCTGAGCCTCCTGAGCCCTATTGCATATCAAGGGTTTTTGAGGTTGACCATATTTTCCGAATCATTGACACTACGTGATTAAAAAATATCAAAGGTCTGCAGTGTTAGGTGACTCCATGAGAACATGGGAGTACAAAAAGACACGTGGCCTTCAATAACATTGACTCCATGAGAACATGGGAGTACAAGAAGACATGTGGTGGCTAATCACAATCTGTGTATTCCATGTCACTCTTCATAGGGGCTAATGGATTAATGATTTGAGTTCTTAGTGCATTGAGATGACTGGCAACACCTAACGCTGTCGATGCTCTCTTAAACACTCCCTCGGAATTTTGGTTTTTTCCAGAATTCCAATGGCCGCCTTCCAGTGGTTTTGTGTAGTCTTTTCTTCATCCAGTGAAGGAATTCCAGTGACGGTATTTTTTTTAATTCGGATGTCTAACGGGTGGTGGCCGGTAGACTCGACTGGGAGACGTTACAACTTATGTTTCCACGACGGGTTGCTGGAGGATGGGACTGGTGTAACGTGCGCTGGTATTCATTTAAGACGCGATCTACTTGAGATCTATTCACTGCGTTTTCACGTCATCCGTTTTATTACATTTAATTGCACATCCTCGATATCTACGTCTTTGATCTTTGTATGCGATTTGGTTTTATTCATTTTCAAAACGCTCATTCCTTTTCATACCTACTTTAGCTGCATTTGAGCTGGACAAGATGGAGTAGGTCCTTTTGGCTGTTCATTAGGTTTACTCTCTTGCCCAATTAACGCTGATGTTTGTAGACGTTACAGGCTTTGGTTTGGGAGCTTCGTACACATCATAGGCCTGCGCTCATGACATGGTATAAGCTCGTATTGCCTAACGTGGATGACATGATATAAGCGGAGTCAAACGACAAACTCGGGGGAAGTTCTTGTTGGCTTCTCTATAGTTAATGTGTGTTGGGTTGCTTGCCATTTTGGAGGATGGTGGGCTATTGACAACGTTGTATTTGCAATCGACACCATGTCAACATGCTCCGAATTCTCTCATTGTCGAATCTAAGAATCGGGCCAGAGCATTTTTGCATAGAGGACAATTCTTGGGGGTGGGGGAAAACGTTGAGCAGTATTTTCATGCTGATTCTCATCATTTCCCTCTGCAAAAGTTGGGTGTTCTTAATACTTTCTATTTTTTTGATAATGAGAATTTTGATAAGGAAAAATCCATCTCCTTAATGTCTTTGTGGACATGGCTATAGTAGGCGCCTAGGGCAGAAGGCTTTCCTTAAAGCCTCTAAAAATTAGTTTATTAAAGAAGAACCTAAAAACGCTTTCCTTAAAGCCTCTAAAAATTCGTTTATTAAAAAAAACCTAAAGAACGCCTCTTAGTTGTCCACTTCCCTATGTCCATGGAACCACAGACAAGATTGCTCAGATCCTTAGGAAGTATAATATTCCCTCAATCTTTAGGCCCCTCAACACCATTCGTAAATCCCTTTGATCGGTGAAAGATCCCGTTGACTCTAACGACATGAAGGGTGTCTACTTGATCCCTTGTTCTTATGGGACCCCCTATATCGAGGAAACAGGGCGCTCCATCCATCAAAGAATCAACGAACATTAAGCTGACCTAAGACATGGGAGAACCAAGTCTCCAGCGTTAGCAGAGCATGCGGAGAAAACCAAGCATCATGTTTGCATAGAGGAGGCCAAGGTAATTGCCAAGGTAGCGCAGTGCCATCACTGTAAATTCATGGAAGCTATTGAAATTGAAAGAAGGGCTAACAATCTCAATGGAGATGACGGTTGGAAGATCAATAGTTGCTAGATCGCTGCCCTTTTTTCTTAGTCTTGCCTTCCTTCCCCCCCCAATTTAACCTTTTCTTGCCTTTGAGATTCCCCGGATCCTTCTCTTTTGAGCCTTGCCTTTTCCATCCTCCTGTTTTTTCCTTTGGTTTAGTTGTTTTACTTACGGTCCTGTTCTTGACTTTCTCGCTTTTAAATTTTGTAGCTCATTCTATTTTTTTTTTCCTCGCTTGTTCTATTAGATGGCTTTCCCTCTCCCCCACCCCCCCTTTAACATTTTCTTGCTTATGAGATTTCCCATCCTTCTCTTTTAAGCCTTGTCTTTTCCATCCTCCTAGGGTTTTTCCTTTGGTTTAGTTGTTTTACTAATGGTCCTGTTCTTGACATTCTTACTTTTAAATTATGTCGCTTATTCTTTTTATTTTTTCCTGGCTTGTTTCATTAGATGGTTTTTTTTGTACCATAAGATCAATATAGATTAAATCTATATTATTTCCAATAAATATTATTAAATATTAATTCCACTAAATCGATATTATTAAAAAAACCCCTTTCACTTATCCCTAGTGTTAATAAGTTGATTTAATAACCTAAGATTAATATATAAATTTAAGTGATTAAATAAATTAAAAAGGAATTAAAATAGAAAATTTTCTAAAACCCCCTTCAACCTAAAATCATAATTAATTTAATATTATGAAGTAATGTTATTAAATCAATATCAATATGATTAAAAAAAATATTATTAAGAATAACCCTTTTACTTATCCCTAATGACAATAAGTTAATTTATAACCCAAAAAAATAATATATAATAATATTCCATAGTAATTTTAAATGTTTAAATAAATTATTAAGGAACTAAATATATTAACTTAATAAGAAAGAAAAATTTCTAAAATCCTTTTACTTATCTCTAATGATTTAAATAAAATAATTAAAAAATAATTATTTATATTATATATATGATTTAAATAAATAAATTAAAAAAGAATTATTTATATTTATAATATATATAAATAAAAAGGAAATATATTCTAACATTTAATAATATATAAAATTATTATTAATAATTATATATTATTTTTATTATCTCTTGACTTTTTAAACATTAAAATATTATCTAGTCGTTTTTCTATTTAGGCGTAGATGGTCAACCTAGTCAACCTCGCTGTTGGGAAGGTCTGCTCACCCTATTTAATGTGCGGCCATGATTTGACTCCTCAACTTGCCCTGGCGATGAACCACACTAGTTGGTTCGAAACGCGTCCACAAAGGTTTTCTTCATGTGATTTACGCCAAATCTCTTCTTATAAAATGTTTTTTTTAAACAATATATTTTTAAATACATTTAAATACTAGCCTTGCATATAAAAATTTCCTTCTTATTACTTTTTTTAAGAAGCAATTGAATTTTTGTACTTCCAATTACTCCATTTATTTGGGCATTGGAATATTTTGTTATGTTCAATATTAATTTTTTTTTTTTCCTTTTTCTATATATGTATGTAAAATTAATATTGAAATAAATTAGTTAATATTGATATTCAAATAGCTTATCAAGTTCTATATTGAAATATTTGTAAAAAGTATAAAAGTTATACATCTTCCTCACATTCAAAAGTGAAAATATAAAATTTTATTTACTTTAAATTACTTTATTTATTTGAAAAAGTGATCTAAAATTATGTTGCTTCACATCAACATCAAAATATTAATTTGTTATTGAGAGAGAAATATTTTTGCCACATCCATTTTATAATGTTTTTATTTTTATTTATATATTTTCTTTTTTATTATAGCTGAAATTATTTTTTATTTAGCAAATTTTTTTATTTTTATTTTTAAAAGAGGCACGTGTCAACTCCATTTTTTTTTTGTAAACTTAGGCGTTCCTTCCTTCTATATTACTATAAGAAAATTTTACAGCAAACTTAGTTTCAGGTGGCTAGCCTGCCCGCAGGCAACCAGACCACCACCTATCAGCATTATATCTAGACCAAAATTTAAAAATGTTTTTCTCCTTCATACTGTCATATCTATGCTTTTGAATACTGCTAACTAATCTATCTACTAGACCATAAAAAGACAACCATACACAGTTCTGTTTTAAACACATATTAAACAAAATAGCAAAGGACCCAGCTTCGTCATTCCTCGTTTGAGGAATTAACCAGGGCGGGCGCCATGGCGCTAGACCCAGGATTCACTTTCTTCTACTCCAAAACCCATTTCATTTCCTGCATCATTTGTTCCATTTTCCCCAGCATCAAGTGATTTCTCGCTGCCTGTATTTGGACGGTTGCAATCTCTTTCATGTAGATAGCCTTTAGATTTTCTATTTCTTCCATAGTCTGGCTCTTTAGCTGTTCCTCTTTCTGCTTTCTTTCCTCCTCCTCTTCTTCCCGGACTGCTTGGTTCATTTCCATGGCACGAGCTACCACGTGTTTCATAACCCAATACTGTTGGAGCGACTTATTAAACAGAGAGTTTCGGCTCCTGGTGTTTCCTGGGTCTGGAACCAAATCCTCCCATTCCCCCCACAAAATTTCCTTGTTCTCGCAATGGACCTCAGCTCTCGTTCCCATCCATTGATTTGCTCTCATATTTTCGGAGAATTCCCAGCCATATACGTGTTGACCATGTACATTCTTTTTTCTGATTCTGGCTTCCTTCCTCTCTGCTTCAGATTGCTGCTTGAGCCTTCTTCCTGGGTTCGAGCTTGTTTTGCTTTCTTCAGAGCCATCTTGCTGTGATCCTAGAAACTTTTGTTGATTGTGTCTTGCCTACCACCTTTCCTCACCAAAACCAGAGATGTGGGCTAGTCGCTGTGCCTTGCTTCCACCTTTTGTCTTTCCTTCTTGCTTTGTGCTATACTGCATGCGCACTCCAGCTGCCACCTCAGGCCTTTGTTTGTAAACTCCCCTTAGTCTTTCCATCCTGATCTCCACTTGGCCATTTAATTCCATGGCTCTCATCCCTACGTCCCTTCCTCGGGATTTGCCACTACCTATCTGTCCTCTTTTATTCTTCATAACTACTACATTCTCACGGCTGCTCCTGTCGTATCCTTTCTGTACCATTGATGCCACTTGTCGTCCTTCCGCTGCCATTTACCCCGACTTCCCATGCTCCCTCCAATTCTTTCCTTGATGACGTCTCGGTTCTGTCTCCTTCCCCGTCAAATGACCCTATCCCACCTTGCCCCGTCAGTTGCCATGCTTCGTCACTTATATTGCTCCTGTCCTTTCTCACGAATATGTTGTCCATCCCCACCCGCTGTAATCTTTCCCTACATCTGCCACATAGTATCATTTCCTGGCCATTCACCTCAGAATTGCCATGACCACCGTTTTCGATGTCGAGAAGTTTCTGTAATCGGTCTTGCCATTCCTTCGCTGTCTATCAACTTTCCCCTGTTCCGACTACCCTAGTTCGCTAACTAGTCTGCCAGTTTATTTCCTGAGCACCTTACATGGGTAAGGATTAGATAGTCTATTTTGGTCAATAGCTTCCCTATTTTTCCGATGAGCCATGCTGTTCGCCAGCTCTTACTGATTTTTTCCACTGGTTTTTGCTGTTGCAATTGCCTTACCATATCCACCACCAATTTTGAGTCCCCCTCAATTTGGAGACTCTTAATCTTTACTTGTATCGCAATTTCCAGGCCTCTTTTCAGTGCTTGTAATTCCACTTCGTTGTTCGTCGCCTCCCCATAGTCCAACGCAAATATTCTCACTGTTTTTCCACTTTCATTCCTGAAGACTCTCCCGATACCTGCTTCCCACAGGTTGTGTTTGGCGGTGCCATCAAAATTTAGTTTTGTAAATCCCTGAGGGGTTGTGTTTGGCAGTGCCTTTTCAGGATTTCGTCCTCTGCTTGCGGCGCCTTCCAGTCCTCATCCTTCCATCTTTTTGTTAAGATTGTTTCTCTAATGTTCTTGATGGTTTTCTCCCAAATGTCTGCTGGAGTATGATTTTATGCCTTGAAAATTACATTATTCCGTGCCTTCCAAATGTTCCAGGTTAAGAACCCAGCGGAAAGTAGCCATGCACGATTTACCAAGGGGTTTTGGTAAGGTTTCCTCGGGTAGTTTTCTATGGTATTGGTGATATTTTGATAATTTCAGTGACGGCGCTAGAATAACTTGTAATGGTTTTCGCACAAGGTGTTGCTAACTGTGCATCAGTTCAACAATTGCTCCATTGACTCCTCATGTGAATTGCGGAGCTCGCAGTGTGATGGTCCTTGTTGCCCCTTCCTCTGTAGCTGGTCCCAAGTAAGTGCCCTGCCATGTAACATAATTCAAACAAAGAAGGATACTTTCGGCTAGTGTTTGATTTTCCATAAGTTTTTCCATTTTTTCATCTCTGCTTGTTGATTCTGTTTGGCTTTTAGGTAATACCCTTTTGTTATTGAAAAAGTACCTTGAATTCGGGTGCCCCATCTTAGGATGTCTTGCCCTGTTTTCCTCGCCACTTTACGGGATGCCATTTCTTGTAGTAATCTTTCCATCTGTCTGAGTCAGGGGCCCCTGCCCAATCCTCTTTCTGTTTCCAATTACGCCAATAATTTCCTACACCTAGTTCCCAAAATTTGCCTATAACATTCCCCTCCACCTGGGATGTGAAATCATGGATGGCTTGAAGGTTTTCCTTAAAAATGAGCCTTTCACGTTGCTGTCATGATTCCTCCCAAAACCTGGCTTTATCTCCTGCTTTTATCTCCCAAAAGCTGTATTCTCTAATCAATTCTTTGTTACCCCTCGCCAGGTTCCAAATTGCGGAGCCTTTGGCCTCTGTCTAGCTTCTCATTTTATTTTTGGGTTCCCCTGCTGCCTCATATTTCCTTTCTCAGATTGCCTTCCATAAATCTTGGCCACCCTGCGTCCATCTCCACCAAAGCTTTGCCCCCATCACTTGGTTAAGAACGTAGGGGTCCCTTAATCCTAAGCCTCCATCTTTGGAAAGCCTACTTAGCCATTCCCATGAAATTAAGGCCCATTTTCTGGTTTTTCTGGTTCCCTGCCAAAGAAATTTCTTAAACATGGCTACCAACTTTTGACTAATGGACTTGGGGATAGCTTGACACGAAACTGGTGGATTGGAATAGCCTGCAGAACAACTTTTAATAGAATTAGCCGACTGGGAGCATTCAACGAGCGAAAGGTCCAGTTGTCCATCTTATTCCTGATTTTTTTAATTAGAGATTTCGGAATAGAAAATAATAACGCCAGACTATTGACAACCACTTGGATAAAAGATGTGGGTCTTCTCAAAAATATGCATAAAGGGTACTTGTTAGATGCATAATTTAATTTTGCATCCAACAAGTGTCTATGCTTAAATTTGAGTAAGCCTATAAGGAGATAAGCCAAAAATATAATTAAAAAAAGGTAGTTTTTTTCTTTTCCCTCCAAAATATTTACATGTGCCTCTTTTCAAATTTAAAGGATTTTGATTGGTTTATATATTATGACATGGAAATTACATGAAACTTTTATGGGCACTTTTGGGCTGAATTCCTCTAATGCCACATAAATAAATTTGTTTCTTTGCGAACAAGTTTATTTCTAAATCTTATTTACCCACTAGGGAAGAGGGCAAGCATGTGGTTGTTGAGCTAAGGAGAGAAAACCAAATTCAAGAATATAGGTACCCGAGGGGGCATAATACCGTAATAGAGCGTCCTTAGTATAGGGGAGAGATACAGGGTTATAACATAGAGCTTCAAGGTACCTATACCATTCATCAACTAAGGCCCCCTCTAGTAGTAAGTCTGCAAATTGTTTCCAAGTTTGGGATCCCATTAAACCCATGTGAACAAATGCCTAGATTAGGGAGAAAATTTCATGACTATGTAATACCTAAATGAGTTGATCAGAAAGTATAAGAGAGTCACCACAACCTATCCATGGATCTTTCTCTATAAGAATTTGTGTAACATCCCCAATCCTCCATCGAAGGCCTTTTAGAATGATATAAGCAGAATTTTTAATAGTTTTCCATACCAATGATATGGAAGTCATAAGTAATCTAGGGTCATGAATCCATTCCAATATTGTAGCAGGGTAGATATATTTCCTAGCTGTGACTTCTGCCCAAAGGCATGTACCTTGAATTAATTTCCAAACCCCCTTAACAACAAGTTCCTTTGAAAACCAATTGACACATTTTAAACCCCACGTTCCCAACTTCTTTGGGAGAGATATGGAATACCAACCTGTAAGTGAAAAGGGATGATGACCTTGATCCCCTACCCATAGATATCGTAAAGAGATTTACTTAATTTTGTGTAAGACACCCAAGGGAACCCATGCAAGCGATGCCCAATAAACAAGAATAACCTCTATTACCTCCTTGAAAAGTATTAACCTGCCCATGTTACAAAGTCATCGAT
This sequence comes from Pinus taeda, assembly GCA_000404065.3. NCBI lineage: Eukaryota > Viridiplantae > Streptophyta > Pinopsida > Pinales > Pinaceae > Pinus > Pinus taeda. The sequence goes on from APFE031071840.1 coordinate 82,715, forward strand.
TGGACCAATTCATGATTCTGAGTTCTATTATTTTGATGAGCTAGTCCCTATCATGTTTTCAATAACAATTTGGTTTTTAAAAGAAACCATGATATTTGATTGGGTGTCTCAAAGGAGACAGGGAGATAGAGAGGATCTTAGAGACAATATCATTATCATGTTTCAAGGAAATTCCAATTAATGAGGAATTTGCATGGTTGATCATTGTACAAGTGGCTAAAAAGAATAAGTCCAATATATGAATCATGGCTTGGAGAATTTTGATATCCATCAGTAAAAGGAGAATGATATCATCCACAAAAGAAGATATGTGATCAGACAAGCCTAGAAGATCTCAATATATTTAATGAGATGTCGATTTTTTTCATCAATGATAGTCCTACTTAGAGATTCAACCACAAGAAGAAAGACAAGGGACATCCTTGTTTAAACCCCCTCTATGGGTTGAATAAAGAGGAAGCGAGTCCATTGATTATAAGGGTCATCAAAGATGTACTTGTATTTCCAAGAAACAAAGGAGGGGTTGAAGCCCAAAAGTAGGAGTATTAATTTTATGAATAGCCCATCCACCCTATCAAAAGGCTTGGAGAGGTCCACTTTATACATAACAACCTTTGTTTTCAAGTACGAATGGAGTGAAGTCCCTCTTGATTAATCCTAATAGCTTCATGAATTTGTATGTCCTTCAGAAAGTTAAACTATTCCAATGAGAAGTGTTTTAAAAGAAAAGGTTTGATATAGAGGAAAATGATTTTAGAGTTAAACTTGTATACAAAATTGAAAATAGAGATGGGATGGAACTGATCAAAAGAGATGGGCTTATCTAATTTGGGGATAAGGGAGAGAAAGGTGTAGTTGAAGGGGGCTAGAATTTTCCCACGTTGTTTGGAATATCCACAACTTGTAGCAGATCATTTCCAATAAATTCAAAATGGGCTAAGTAGAATCAATAGAGAGTCCATCTAGCCTGAGACTTTTATCTTTTTGGAAATAATGGAGGAAAACATCCAATTCAAGTTTCTTAACCTCCCTAATTATCTCTTCATTATCATCATCCTCAATGAACCTAGGAAATAATGTTTTTATTTGTAATATCTTGTTAATGTTTTTTCTTCCCAACAATTTAAAGATATCTTTGAAAAATGAGATGCCTTCCTTTGAGATATTCTTAAAAGAGGTGACATTTGATCCATCATATCTATTTATTTCCCAGAGATTTTTTATGGCCCTCCTATGATTTTCTTTCCTCTGAAACTATTTTTTGTTCTCATCACCAACCTTCAACCAAATGGATCTACTCTTCATATGTTACTCATTCTCCTTCTCCAAGAGGAGGGATATTTTCCTCACCTCGTGATATTTTCGAATCAATAATAGTTCCTCAGAGAGAGAGGAATGTTCCCTATTCAACACAAGGTCCTTTAATTTTTCCTCAATTTCATTTAGTGACCACTTTTCCTAACATTTCTTCTCCCCGAACCATTGCGAGATGAGTTTTTTGGCCCTTTTAAGGTTCTCCTAAAACTTTATTACAGGAGATGATCTTTGAGTTGGATCATATGGGATGTAATGTGCCTTTATTATTTCAACAAAATATGGATGATCAAGCCAACTAGGATTCAACTTGAAATGTCCCAGAGGCTTCTATGAACAAGGATTCATGTCCATAATAACAAGTCCATGATCAGACCCACCCCCTGAATCCACCCACTAATGAATATGGAAGTGTTGGTCCAAAAGGGATTCAGAGATGAGAAAGTAACTTCTAGTCTTTTAGAAATATAAGAAGGACCAATCCTATTATTCATCCAAGTTGGAAGAAGTTTCACAAGGATGACATCCACCATCCTTGAGTTTTGAATTGTCTCCACAAAATAATCTACCTTTGGGTATGGGTGAGTAGAGGGACTCCAAACTTCTAAATGCCCTAAAGTAAAATTCAAGTCACCCTCGAGACATATGAATTTGGATTTCAATAAGGGGAGACTAAAGATGTTGTCTCACAATAATTTCCTCTCCCCATAAGGACCATAAAAATTCATAAGAAAGAAAGAAAAAACATCTTCTATAAATGAGAAGAAAGTAGTAAGACATGACCTAGAGGCCCATGCTAACGAATAAAGTAGGATGGCTAATTCCATCATGTGATCAGTCCTCCAAATTTCCCTTGAGAATCAATATGATGGGAAGACCAATTAGGGAGGATAAGAGATATAAAGGACTCAAATTTAAGTCCAGCAATCATGGTTTCTTGCATCTAGATAATATGAGGCGAGAGGCATGCAATAAATCTCATCAAGGCAAAGGATTTCTAGGGTTAGCCAATCCCAAAATGTTGAGAGAAAATATTATCATTTTTAAACGCTCCTAATATATACTTCTCTAAGTGCCCCAATAATATACCTTTTCTCCCCTTGTTTTATCCCCGAGGAGGCTTGTTACTTGGCTAAGGAAATAAATGATTTTCTCCCTTTCCCCAAGCTCTGAGGTAATAGGAAATCAATAGAGCCAAGACCCCATCCTAGCTTAGGGATTAAACCCCTATTCTAAAGATCATCCTCAATCGATTTATAGGAGAGGAAGAAAATATTGTAATGGTGTTTTTACTAAATAGAAGCGAGGGGGGTGGGGGAGGAAAGGCATTCAAGAAAAGAGAAAGGTTTTTGATAGAAGAAGCGGGGAATAGAAGGGGAAGAAGGAGGAGGAAGGGGGAAAGAAAGAGAAGGGAGGGGGACTGATAGATTTTTCAAATCGATAAGGGGACAACTACAAAGAGACTAAGAGAGTGGATCATTGAAACTAGTAGCTAAATAAGGGGAAGGGGAGAAAGAACTTAACATACCTAAAGATCGAGGCGAGATGACAACAGAACGAAGATGCACATCTCCTTGGGGATCCTTTGATGTGACTATGCACTTGTATTTTTACACCTACACAAATGCGACCAGAGTGCCTTCCAAATTTTCCACTTAGGTTGGCCCCCTTCCGTTTAAACTAGCGATTAGGTTAGAAAAAAAATCTTGGAAACATTTCCCTCAAAAGTGATACTATAAGAGGGGAATTATTGGATTCTAGATCCTTGTGCAATTTTTGTACTTGTTTCTATTTAAGCATTCCATTAGGGAATTCCTCCCCAAAATGTTTATATTAGTGACAACAAGCACACTTGTAAGGTATTCCTTCGTAGTTGAGGGCTTGCTTGTGAATTTTAGATCCCACTTTTATGGTAATGGAGTCAGGTTAACTAGATGTTAGGTTAAGACCGACAAGGTTTTGTGCCATTGCCATATAGCAATTTTTCTTGCAAGAGAAGTTGCTTCATAATAAAACCCTAATATATTTTGGATTTCATGAAATACCTCGTCGAACCAGTGGTGCAGGGGGGTGGCTGGAATTCTAACCCATACCAGAACCATCGAGAGCCAATCAGAGCAGAAATCAAAATCCATTATCATTTTTTCAAGGAAGAGGGCTTGGGAACCCTACTGCTAGCGCTAATGTTGAAGCTTATCTGCATCCTCCCTAGAGCATGTGATCCATCTTAACTAGTCATTTTCTAAGATAATGCATATGGTAAAGTAACCTAAAATAGGAGCGAAATGTTTTTCTGTCCAGCTCTTCATAATAGTTATATTGATCCAGGTGGATGTTGGTGGCCACCCACCTATCCCATTTGGACCCCCGCAACTGTCTCTTTCAGTTTTTCAGTTTCCATAATTGTAGCACAATTTACTATTTTTAGCAGTTTTTTTCGGGTCCTGAACTTCCGGAGCCGTTTTGAGGCCCTAAACGACGTTTTTTGGGGAATCCAGGGGCAACATGGGTCCGTTTAATGGACCGATGTTGCCTGTTCCAACAATGGTAGTTCTCAGATAGATTTTTCTAACGAGCTATCATACGCGTCAAACGGAGATCGTATGCCAAAGTTACGACCCCGGGAAATTGATGTACCAATTTACCCAAAACGGGGTCCACAATTTGGCGTTTCATCTTCTAAGGGTCAGATTTGGAATGTGAAGGATTTTCCATTGTTTCTCAATAATAAATAGGCCTTCGAGCCTCATTGTAACACAAGTTTGGAACGGTTCAGAGACATGTAGCCACACATCTCTTCTCAGAGATAAGCTACCATCATCCTAGCTGGTTTATTTCCAATTCTGGTTGTAAGCATATTTCGGTATTTTCCATTAATGAAATGAAGTGCTATTTCCGCTGCATCTCTTTATTTATGGTTATCGCATATCTGTATTATGGTTATCTCTGTAATCCATTGCGTTCCTGTTTAAATCCGGATCAGTGGTATCAGAGCGGTCTGCTTTTTCTCTGTTTTTCTTTGCATGTCCCCAACGAGGTCGGGATATAAGGAGTTAGGGCTTGAACTGTTCGAACCTTTGCAAGACCAGCCTCGCAAATCCCGACGGCCTCCCATGGCGGATGAGAAGAAAGACGAGGGGGCAGGAGATCCTATCAAAATCTTGCTCGAAGAAGCCC